>JAPYZR010000272.1:0-71914 GCA_030522945.1 Trichopria nigra | reverse complement strand
TTAGACATTTTTGTTGTATACATCTTTTAACCAACATATTTGCCTAAAAATTAGTTTTAATCCAACAAAAATGCTTACAATTTCTACCAGGGATTATATGCAAAGTTCTCTCTAAACGTACTCTCTCGTAGTGGGATGTTTTAAAATCCCATCTGCCAATCACGAGAATAATACTGGACTGGCTATATGCATCTCTGCATGCAGGTAAAAGGCGATAAACTGTAATATTGTAATAATCTAGAGCTCGTAACGTTTATACATTAAATTTCCCTCGTTTACCCATTTATCGTAATATCATTTGATAAATTGGAAGTTTCGGGGTCAATGAAGGATCAACTGAAGTGGTTCAATAATGATGGACTGTACAAGCGCAGGAAATTACACAATCTCGTTAAAACATTGAAGGGCTTTAATTATCAAGGGTGATCCCTTTTACATCCCAGATGTATATCTCTCTCCTTCATATTTTTCTCGTTTCAACTCCCCAATAACCTTTCTTCTCTTTCACTGATACGCTGACGATAAAATGAAAGCGGCAATAGGTTAGAGTACGCGTGTCTATCTCCCTGACATTGTCACCTCGGCCTCACGAATTGATTATTATTACGAGCGGGTAAATATATACTGATTTTATCGCTGGAAGTGATTTATTGCAGTCAACTATCAGTATGTCGGCGGTCAATGCTGCAACGGTGAAATGCAGCGCGGTATAAGCGTGGCTCGCGAGGCATTTCGTATGCCAGCTACGATGCACTCACGATCCATCCACCTACGCACGCGTACGACGTATAGTGCATATATGATTGGCATGCACAACAGAAGTACAATTTTGCCAATTTCGGCCTTATGAAATCAAGTTGGACGAATTAATGAGATGCATAAAGGACTCTCGCATTCACCGGCGATATAGAAATGACTTCTTGTTTATATGTGACCAATGCGGTCGTCTTCACTTCTCGACCCTTCTATTGTTATAACTTGCTGAGATTCTAGCAAGGGGATTCACTGTGTCGTATACCTTACGACGTAGATGAGTAAACCGATGACCCTTTCGCGAATGCCAGCTTTAGGGTTAAACTTCTCACGGGAAGTATCATTTTGAAGGTGTCTGATGTAATACGTCGAAGTCATCCATTTACCTGTACATAACTTGTGCTAAATATTTAACTTGAGGAACTCGTAGTAGTTGGTCCAATAGCAGCGTTGGTGTCGAACAGACAGACCGGATCGCGAGTGTTGGCGCTCAATTTCATAAAGGAGACCAATCAAAGTTTGAATTTCTAGGATCACGTGTATACACGTGATGTGGTCCGATAATAAAGCAGCGAATACACGTCTACTCGCATTTGGTAATTCGCATATGCGGGCAATACACACGCTATACCATACTTGCATATCCGATTTCGAAAGCGGCCATCAGACTGCTAATAATCTAACGCTGCACTGTTGGGGAGTGGCTTACGAATTAATATTCCAATCGGAACATGGGCAAATCGATTTCCCGATTAGTTCTTTGATAAAACTTTGAAAACCAATGGGAACGGGCGAAAACATTTGGTGGTCAGCCATGTTTTACTACAAACGTCAATTAAAAAACTCTGCGCAATTAAAGAAAAACCATTGCTCGACTGAACAATTGGTGAACCGTACGAGGACCAGAAAATTTGTTGGGAATCGATTGTTACACACCCACACGCATGGGTCAAAGTTGAAGTATTACTCATACGAGGAAAGGGGTTCCACATAGACATTAGGTTGGGTTAGGCGATGAGGCTAGCAGTTGGCGCGGCCCCCCATCGAATGTTCGTTACTTTAAACATACGGTGTTTCAGGCGTACTCTTTTTGTGTTGACAAAAAATGTAACTCAGCAGAAAATAATCATTCTTTTCTCACTTTCGTGCACGTGCTAAACCAGTTGTGCATTTCGATTCATTGTGCAGGGTCCAGTTGATTGGAACGCATGCCGTGGTTCAGCTTTTGCAATTAATTGTACACCTTGTAGATGATATGATTAGCAATCTTATTAGGAATAGTTAAATAGTACATTCCATGTATAATATATATATAGATTGTACGAGATAAATAGTGGGAATTGAAACACGACTTTGGTATATATATGGAAGTATTCAAATGTCAGACCAGGTAATTCGATACTATATTACAATTATGTCTGGCATAGAACTATCTTTCTCTCTCCCCCCCCCCCCCTCTCTCTCTCTACCTTTATATGTGCATCGGTCGGTCGGGTAGATGGGTATTGACAAACGCAGGATGCATAATGGGGGATGATTGTAACGTGAGGGCCGTGGGGCAAACGCAGGATTTGCCACGAGTAGAGGAGGATTGAGCAGAATTTAAGCCTAACTAATCGATCGGTCGCTGTCTGTCTGTCGGACCCGCATAATGGTGCACATATAAAGCACGTGCGTGCATTTTTCGGCACATGCATGTGCTATTTGTCACGCTTCGACTCATTACATATCAACGTGGTAGTAGTATATACGCGCCTTGCACGTCCGCCAGATCCACGTATCACTCAAGGTGGAGACACGTAGCCGTTGTAATCATCACACCACTAGGTGAATTGTTCGGCGCCCATGTCGAATCCGATATGATTTTATGGTCGCGGGTAATATTATACATTTCAGATTCTATAAATGGGTGCCTTGCGTACGATAACTATACGACAAACTTTGACTGAAAGTGTCGAGTTGCGCCAACTTTGATCAATAATAAAAAATCACGCTTAAGGATTAAGTTGCCATCATTTCCGTATATATATGTATATCCCATTTTAGTGAAAACTGCTTTAATGGGGAATGAAATTGTGAGAATCATATTCCTACGAGACTATTTCACCAAACATTTTGAATGAAGGCTCAATTAGTTCAATAATGAGGTTGCTTTAGCGTATAATGCAGCATTGCATAAAGAGGGATTTGGCATCATGTGTGTGTGTGTCTGTGCAACTACGACTTCCATAAATTATTGTATCAATGTTTGATAATAATATATGCTCTGGGATTTAACTTGTTCTTATGGCAACGTGCGAAATTGTCGCAGCAGAAGTCGCTATATTACTTCTTTGAAACGCGTCGATCGCTGTCCTCATTCTTTGTTCGAAATCTATACGAGGATTTGAAGGTTTTAATCCAGAACTTACAAAATTCCTGATAGGAAATTAATAAATAAAAATTCATTTGTCAAGGATACTTGCACGGCGTAACAGCGACCCAACATCATCTAGTACCTAATACTACATACTAAGTGTTCGAAATTCCGCCTTGGCAAGCACTACTGTTACGGAATTCAGTCAGAATAATCGATTAGTAAAATACACATCGCGTCGTCGCCGTAGTATGTCGTGTACATGTATGAAGACGGCTGCGGCGTGAGAATTCTCCACTAACCAGAACGACCTGTTGCGTGGATTTTTCGGACTCACACTTGCGATTACCCGTATACTGCGCGAAAACGCAATTACTCTTATGGCCTATTGCTGTGTACTCTAGAAATGCACTGCGCCCTGCTGCCCTCGGAAAGAGACAGCCTTTTCAGTAGTGGAACACTTATACATCACTCTAAGGTACCTTTCTGCTCATCTTGGTATTATATACCATTATTATATTGTCGTACAATGTTGACCTGAACGCTTCGGAAGAAGCATTTTCTATTTCACTATTAACCATTGCATTGATTTTATTGTTAACCGCTATAGAGATCACATATAATGACAATGTCAGCAGGACAGTATACGTGACAATCCTGCCACTGTTTACTGCTGATAGTAATGACGATGGAGGCGTAGAGCAGCAGAAGGGTCGGGCTAGAACTGTCTATTCCAAGAATTTAGAGAGGTATGAGCAATCCTCGCCGCATTCAAATCTATGTGGATAATATGACTCACTTCGTGTTCGCTTTTTGTTTACATAGCTGTATCACTCCGAAGAATTGAGGGCAGTAGATGCTTGCATTCGAATTTTAGAAAAATGTCGTTATCTATCGATAGAGTAGATCTTCATCGGCGATACGGTGAACATTATATTCGATCAGTATGACATATAATTATTTTTTTTAAATAATCCAAGTCATTGAAGGATTCCATTGTAAAAACATGGCTTGTGAAAGGGCCTTGAATGCATATATACTCCTTAAAGATAAAGTGATTTTTTCTGTATAGACAGTGGAACGGAAGGAGACTGACGGTCAGATCATTGACATTTCGTTAAACAAGGATTTACGGCAAAATTTTCGAAAGGTACTATATAATACGTCTTTTGCAACGTTGGCTTTATTATACACTTTATTGTGGAGAAACGTTGAATGAATCAATAATTTCGCAGAGAGACAAAGAAGCACGTCGTCTCCGAAAAAGACTGCTCGACAAAAATGAGGAGTAAGTTCGAAGCTCTTTTGTCTCCTTCATCAAAACCACATCCGCTTACAGGAACTGCTCGTCGACGCTTCTTCTCTCGCTCTTTCCCGAACGAAGGGTGCTTTAAAACTGCTTTACGGGCATAAGTGAGATTCCTACGGTGTACTTCAGCCTTTTACTACCTCTCTTTACGATTTTCCGCGGTCCTCGCCTTTCTCACCATTCGTTTCGAATCCATCCGTTTTTTCTCTGTCGCTTTCGCATAGACTGCTAAAGCTCGACGTGGGCTACTACAAAGTGCTAAAGGAAACTTTAGGGATGGTTAGTAGATGAAAAAAGGTTTGTTATAAAAAAGGCAACTAGTAAGTAAATGTAGATTGCAAACTTCAACTTGAAAAACAACCAAGCCCAAATGGTCACTCACCATAGGTGGGGGTTATATTCAATGCAAAAATCATATTCGCGATTAGTTTAAGATTGATTCTGCGCATGGTGCAATTGGGTGTGTGCGTACAAATTCATTCTTTAAATTTTCATGGGGGAATAAAATGCTCACCTAACTAAACTATCGTTCGAGCTGCAACGCAGACTCGATGGAGAAACGCGAAAATATAATGAAAGTGGATTAATGAAGGGGGCTCCGCATCCGTTGCGTCGGTGCTGCAGCTGTTGCAGCACAGATGGTCCGATCTTTGTTGTTCCGTCTTCGCGCTGCCGCCACTCTGCCGCGCATTACGGGCCTTAAATGCACGCAATGTTTGCTGCTGCTATATAACGAAGAATCGAATTTTTAGGCCACGATTAATGCGCCTTTATACGACGCCAAATTCGGAAGAATATTTGGCGAATATTAGGTGGGCGAATGATGGGTTCGTAGAATCTGTAGAAACTTCAGACTCATCTGTAGAATTCCTTGACCTCGTATGACCCCGTGGCGAAAAGCACAGATTTTCAGTATGGGGTAGCCAAGTGATGGACTAAAGTTCGCTGCCCAGGTGTAAGCGTCGGGCCGCCTATCTGCGTAATGGGCTTGTGCAATAAGAATGAAATTAACGGTTCTGAGTGTATAAAATGTAGTATAGTGAATCTGGTGCTTATTTGTATAGTTGTACTTGTATATTGGATAACAAACTAGAAGAGCGTTTCTTTCCCTCTCAAGTTTTGTCTGCCGTGAATTGTTCAACTGGACTTAAATACTAAAGTGTTTATCTCCATTCCTTGCGGGTTCCGACAATGTAACATTGTTATTGGAAAAATCGTCCAGCCATTGCAAGTAAAAGTGTCGTCGATTGTTACATGAGGATTATTGGTTTGAGGCTTTCGAATGCAATTAGCTAAAAAACACGTTAAAAGTAGTGGGTTGTTTATCTCTCCGTAATGCGCATACTGTTAATACCCATTTGCAATGCTCGTCGCTTATACGTAGTTTAGTCCTCTTGTTAGGTAATTCCATCCAGTCTAGACGCTTTGTCTGATCGAGAACCGAATGTTAAGCCTTGTTGTGAGCCGTGAGAGTGTGTGTGTGTGGTTTGCAGACCCCTCTTTGAATGCATGCACGCAACAGACACATATCACGCCACGTGACGATGCCGCTCCATGAACTTGGCCAGGATATCAAATTTGCATTTTCGGAGTTTACGCCACTTTACGTCGAAAAGAACGTAATTGTGAAATTCGGTGTCAGAGATTATATTCACTAGGTATAGACTAAAATATGAAATGACGTGTAATTACAGTTAGCTGTGGTATATGAATCAAGCGAGCTGCTGAACCGAAAGACTTGTTATTTTTCTAACGGTGAAATAAATGGGATAATACGATGGTTCTAAATTCAAACGTACTGCCGCCTTATCGATGCGTCAGTTTAAAATATATCTTAAACAACTCCCGATCTAACGGTAGATTGGTAATCTTTATCGATAGATATTTTGTAGCTTATCCATATCGTATTTCATGTTTCGAAACATCAACATACATTGTTCAATTTTCGATATCACTCCAGCAATCGCGTATTGCCAGTTCCTCATTGCGATAACAACGGGGCTTCATGTGCGTGTCCTTGATCGCATTTAGTATACGAATTTCCCAGACCGACCAAGTTGCGAGAGTTGGGGGTTTCATGGGATCCTTTTACATGTGATAAACGCGATTGTGCGCACACGCTACGGTGGAAATAATACACACAAGCCTACGGGGGTAGAGCGCGCAATGGTACCATGCCCCTGTGCACCTCTGGCTAAATGTATGCACGTACGTGTTGCGCGTGTACGTGTATGAGCCGTTGACCTGATCTCAACCAGAGTTGGTGCTTCCATAATGGATCTCCTATAGTAAAGCGCAAATCCATTAACACAGGTTAACATCAAACAGACCCGCGATTTTACGGATAGGAGCCGGCTTTAACTACAATACCGGGAGAATACTGCTGCAGAATAGTAATATTGCATTTGATTCATAGGCCATCATTTAGTATATGTATGCATGTTATTAATTTTGTATGAATCACTGCTTGTCATCATAACTACTTTCAAGTTCGATTGGTGACTTTTCGTTTGATAAACACGACAGTATTTACTGCGACGGTGTAGCAGTCTGCATTGAAAATTGATGATTGATTTACAACGTGGTTTGAAAAAACTACGTAGATTTTCGAGGCGGATTAAAAGGACATTATGATTTATTTTGGTTTTTTAGTGGCTTACTTGATCAAAATTACGTGATGGACAAATTCCATAATACTGGGAGAAATTCATTTAAGCTCGCAAGTATCAATATTTATAAAAAGGATATTACGAAAATAGAATTATATTGCTACAAATTTTTAGTCAGTCCATTTGAGACTTCACGTACAAACCTCATTATTGTATTTAAGTTTCAATCGATCAACTAAGCGACGCTTATGATTACTATTATAGATATCAAGGTAGCAAAAGATAACTTCATTTGCACTTGTTTAAATAATCGCATCACATGGCGATAAAGCGCGAGTCCACTTTATTTACGCAATCGTTAATCTCGTGCAATAGCACAAGGAATACGTCAGCGCTTGCGCTGTTGACGTTTTTGCCGATAGCTGTTGACCCATTCTCACTCTCGTGTGCCGCGGTCTTTCTCCATTTTCCATTGTCCACACCTTCTGCTTTCTCTCTCCACGAACAAGTCACGTTCCGTTTGACTCTCCTCGCCGATCGACGTGCACGTGCGCCGAGTCATACATCCGCAAATCTATCTCAGTGCACAAGTAGGCAAATGCAGCACGTGTCACGCGCTTACGCTCGAATCCGAATGAAATGGCTTTTACAAGGCATAATGGGTAGTAAGTAAATGACAGTTCACCAAAGTTTTAATAACAATTCGAGAAATTTATTTATTTTCAATCAAATGCATCTACTGGAAAGTGTAATTGTTTTCTGTCAATGATTTTATGGATGGCCAGCTCATGATATTGTCATCGACTAATCTTGTCGGCTTCCAAAATGTGTAGCATCCGTACCCTGTGTTTATATAATTCTTGATCTCTGTTCCCCTACTTTTGCCATAACCCTAGAAGAGGAGAAGCCCTCTAAAGTCATCAAGTCCTTGAAGGGATACGCTACTTAGTGACGGATAATAGGAGTGGGGCTAGGAACCTATAAGACATGCTTCTTCTTTGAATCTGATCCAAGATCATAATACTGGATTGGATCCTTTCCTTGGTTGAATGTAGATTCCTTACAAATCCTATAAGAGGTCGTGTTGTTAATGTCATTCACAGGTGGAATTGTATAAAGGAAAAAAGGCCTGAATTCATGTATATTCTAGGCAACTCTCTGTTGGAATTTGATGACATTAAACATTTTATAGACCTTCAATTAATCCGCACTAACATTTGGAAAATCATAAAAACTCTCTTTCATAAGTTGGAATTGGAAAATATTTTTCAAAAAACTACTGTGATTATTTATACATTTCATACTGTTTTAAACGAGTATGTCTACACCCCCGTCTACGCAAGTCTGTACACAGATTCGTGACAAATTTGAGGCGTCGTCAGAATAACGTATAGGGTAATTTGAAGGACAATTTCAAGTTCCCACTTGCAATTGTGTTCAGTGGGACGAAACATGTCTAACTATTTCACCGCACTATTCTACCGAGTCGTGCAGCTTGTCCTTGTAGAGTTAAACTAGTTAGATAAAAGTTAAGCTACGGCTTATTCATGTAAATACTTCCCAACACTTATAGTGATGCTAATTCAATAGTCAATGCTACTCAAAGTAGATGTGACTTTCATGGAGTTTCATCATATCGTACACCGCATTCTCTTTACGTTGTATTCTGGGACGTAAAAAATGGCACGAATACGAAAGGAGCGTAACACTTTTGTTTCCAATTATATTAGAGCTATCCATATGCAGAACTCTTCAACATGAACACATTTTATGGAATAATGCTAGGTAAATGATATTCTTTAAGCTTCTCAACTGCACAAGTTCCATCCATTGCGACTTGAGTATTCGCACTGTTGGCAGGTGCATTTGACAGAGAACCTGTAGCGTGTTGGCAGCTGTGGAGTAATTCGTGAAAGGAAAAAAGTGTTTTCGAGACACGAACAGTCGACGAAAAAAAGATGAATCTTAAACGTACCCTTAGGCTATCGCGTGTCTCTTCGAAGGTTGTGTCAGGCACAATCTCGAAGGAAGCGAATTGAATATACGCGTGGACAAAACTGCACAATGCACCGCAGCAACTACTCGTGAATATCGACCGCCAACAGGTTACTAACGTTTCCAAGAAGCTTAGTTTCTACAGTTTTCACTATAAGTTTGCCAATTGCCATAATGCGTAGCTGTTATCTTGCCATAATTAAATGTCATTAAGGATCTGAACGATACGAAATTATTCCCTCCAGGGATTTGATACATTTCCAATAGTCTTTTTTTTTCTCTTGAAGGAATTACAAATTGTCAGTTGTGTTCTATGCGAATGAATCATTTTTATTATATTGTCATATACGGACACATCAAATACGACAGTAGTAGGCTCATTGTATATTGGCCAGTAAACTAATGCGAAACTCGGTGAAGGCAAGAACTTTAATTTTTTGCCGCTCACTTTTTTGCCTCCTCTCCGTCGTCGACAGAGTTGTTCGGGCGAAGACTGATTCTATTCCATGTGCGAAGATCAATAGCTTATCCTTCTTTTGCTTTCTGTTCCCGTCAACTCATCGAGTCTGCTGCAACTTCACAGCTCTTTCTACGGCCTTGCGAACTTTTTTCACGTCACTTTCAAAAGCACGATCAGCAAGCGAGGATTGCTCGTAAATCCTCGCGTATTCATTAGTAATCGCATATGCCAAATCAACGTTGACACGTGTGATATATGAAAGGATTACACGCGGAGACTTGTTTAAGGTAACATAGTTATATCACTCGCGTAATTTGCCATTTGCATAAATCCACAGCAGCAATACTTGATCTTTTGTCCAGAAAACTTATCTTACATTGTGTCAGTACCCGATCAATCAGTATTCCCTACAAATAGCCAATATATCATATGATGGAGCAAACCCCCACTTCACAACTCACTTCCTTCCACCTGCCTTGATCTCGAGAAAGTATTCCTCAATCCTGCTCAATCTGAAAGGAGAAGGGACGCGTTGGGTGTGTATTACGTTCATCGTTACTCCAAGGGTTACTTGATATAGGTTGGGGAACAGGGTCCCACTGACAGGTAGTCGGCAGCTAGTGGTGGTAGAGAACTTGTATTAATCCTTATATTTATTGCAATATATTTAAAAGTCAGGATGTCCTTTGTTAAAATAAGAGTCCTAACTAATTGATTACTCAACCAATACATTTTTCTTATAACATGTTTTCTTTGTTTAAGGAGAATGAACCAGTTCTGTTAAAACCTTCAGTTAAAAACAGAAGCATTGTGGTTTAATCATTGAATTTCTACGGATTGTTAATTTACTTGTGTTTTGAAGGTCAGCGCTTGTACTCGTTACCAAAGAACAAACGCTAGTCGGATGAATTTGTTAGAAAGCAGTTCTCTCCTCTCCCCTTACTCTTCTACGTTTGCTATTTCCTTCTTCTCGCACGCAACTATGTAAGCCGAAAGATTTTACCCGGCGGTAAACAGACGGAAAAGGTCTTTGGGAATACCGTGGAATTCTCCAAGCGAATATCCACAAAAGAACAACGAGATCCGAGTATCATGCTACATTTTCTTTCGGGCCAAAAATCCCCAAGATCTTATAACGAATATGCACAGGAAAAATATTTACGATACATCGTAAACCTAAAATGAAACGTTCTGTGACATAAGAATATTTCGTCGTTGCCGTCAAAGTAGGAATATTGTAATACTAATTGTTTATCGCAAATGATCAGATTTTAATGCTAATTGGAAATATTTGTTTGAAGTTACTTTTCTAATGTTAGAGCTAATCGTCTAAAGTGAAATCATAGACGTTTACAAATCGGAGCGTCAGTGTTTATGACTTAACGTGCTAATACGACCGAGTAAGTCATCATAGAATTCGATGCGAAAATACGCGTTATATGCAGCATGCCGAATGAGATCGGGTAACATAACACAGTGCGGTTTCATTGTATGTAAATGTCCGATCTGATTGTTCTTGCGAGTTGTGAATCTTCTTGCTTTTACGCTGCTGCAGTGCCGTTTGGTATTAAATGCGTTTCGCCGAGGCATAAGTCACGGGTTGGAATTAACAAGTACGCCGTTACTCTGAGGCAATCCAATTTTCTCCTGATTAGACACTCGTGCCAAACTAGACACTGATGACCGAGCGTTACTTTCAAAATCTTACTTATCAAATAGGTATATACGATAGTGCAAAATTATATTATAACGTATATAATTTTCTAACCGCCGGGTCAGAGTTCGAGGTCATGTTGAAAATCAGTATCTCGGCAAAGAAGTGTCGTAGTAATATTATTATGGCTGCATAAAATATAATGCATTGTGTGAATATTCAGAACGAGAATTTAAATCTGACACGGGGAAAGCTTCGGTGAAATGGTTCATTCTTGTGTGCTCTAAATTCGTGCCTGTATTTCACGTTTCCCTTCTTATAGAAGGTAATATTATATTTTGACTGTGCTAGGTGTTAAACTGGAAGTGTTCAACGTTATTTCCCTGAAAAGAGAAGTAGAGACAAAGATACGCCACACTCTTACAAACACACACACATACGCCGCGGGAGAAGCGATGCTTTCAAGCGGAATCTGGCTTTACGAGAATTCAAGTTTCCAACTATAATCTCTCCTTCTCCTCCTATTCTCTGTTTGTCTTTCCGGAAACTTCCCATCAATGTTCAATGCACGCCTCAGTAACTGATTTCGATCAGCAAGATATATTAACATTATTACCTTGTGCTGTAGAGCTTGTTAATTAGTTCAAAGTTATCTTCATAGCATGGACCATTCAATCGATTGATGATTAGTAGCAAATCGTTGAAAGGACAGGCAGCCATGTGCAATCGCACGGGAAGGATCGAAATGCATGAGCTGAAGTTAAGTGAGAATATGGGGTATAGATAATACTGTTCGTCCTGACATAATAGCAAACATTTGCCGGTTCTGAATTATTAATGTGAATAGGTCACTATAACTAGGTTAGCGACTGAAGTATAGATATAGCTTCACAAAAGAGCCTTGTTTAGTCTTCAGGTATATATATCACCTATAATGGACTGCGAGTTGACGTATTTAATCTGCTGTATATAATTAAGTATTAAGCGATTGAAACCAACCAATCGAGATGCGGAAAGACACTATCGCTAATATTGTAAGCGCCTTCTGGGTGACCACCTGCAATTACGCTTCATGACGGGTGATGAAAGTCAATCAATTTGAACGAATTAGAAGTTGACATTGTAACTTGAATAATTATGATTAGATACACTGGAACTCTCAATGATATCATTTACTAGGTCGTGTAGGTTAAGTAGACACACAACAAATTGCCTCTGAAAGTACTGCTAGAGACAAATGTGTTGAGCACTCGTGCGTTTCTGCGCGGTTCATGAAGTTTTGGGTAGAAAGGTTGACTAGGAATGGTTGCAATTGCTTACGTCCACAAATGTAATTCTGACTGATTTAATGAAAGGTCAATCGGAATAGAAAACCATTACCAAAATTGCAGCCGCCATAAATTGAAAAAAGTTGTCCACTATATGATCATCGTGTTAACATGAAAATTGATCTTTCATAAACGGAATGGGCATGTGAGTATTTAGTTTTCGATTTATAATTCATGCCGTAAATAGAGGAGGTACCGGATCAGCTTTATTAATTTATGAAATGCGAGCGAACGGTAGATAAACATATAAACGAAGTGGGTGACAGGGATGTTATATGGAGCCGACACACGCGAGTACACCAACGGAGAGAGTGGGCGAGATCGATGTAGTCGAATCAACGGTTTGTGGTCTTTGGCCAATGAAACCCCGCCTCCTGTATAACAGTCGAGCTGCCGTTTCCCCTGTGTTTAAAGGGCTCGTCGCAGAAACGATCGGCCGGAGCGCGAATCCGCCGAGATTGCGTTGTTATGGATTACGAGATGTGGAGAGACCGATGGTCCGATCACTCATTGGTCCATTTGTATTACTGCCACTACAACCATTTGCGCCTGGTTTTCGGCTGGCCATGCAAATGAATATTTTGAACGATGTATAAACTGATTCCCAACTTATTTGTGTAAACAAGTACGCCAATCCCCATTCAATAGCTCGGCGTAAACGGTTTACATAAATTGCTTTTTTAATTGTCATTGTTTGAATCAAATAAATTCAGGCGATTAAAGAAAATTATATATCCCATCTTGGACATTATAGTAAACTCCATTTAGTTTAAAATAAAGTCCTACAAATATAATCGTATCAGATAGCTTCTTGCTGCTATTTAACATTATGCAAATGTATTCCAAAGCATTTAATTTTGATTTTAATTTGGTTTCCAGGGCCGTAACGGATCCGAGGGATGGCAAAAGAGTTGCTTTGAAAAAACTGCCAAATGTTTTTCAAAGTTTAGTTAGCAGCAAAAGAGTCTTCAGGGAGCTGAAGATGCTGTGTTTCTTCAAACATGAGAACGTAAGTAACAATAAATCGAACTTATATTGACGCATGATCAAAGATAACACCTTTTAAATCAAGAAAATCAGAATTGCTGACCACCATTTATAGATCAATTGTCTACTCACGTTCCCGCTCGTCTATAACCCAGCCTCCATAATATCTTGCTGATTTGAATTGCACCATTCGAGACACCTGATACAATATAATTTTCGTCTTATCGAGTATTCACGTGCAATATTCCTGCGCGACGATTCGGCTGATCGCAACGTTCTTATGAATCATTAATTCAAGTCACTCGTTAAATAGGTTGCGTCCGGGGTATTAAATCAAGCGGTTAATGATTTCATTGTAGATAACATTACGTATAGTAATTGAAATAACACTCACCACGATAGAACTACTGTTAATTGATGGATCGATTTTTTTTTTATATTTTACCTCCAGAAGTTGTGAAAATAATGAACACTTGGTTTCTTAAAACCTAGCTTTTTTTTTTTTAATTTTGTCAGATAGTCTATCGCGTGTATTCTAAAAGTTTCTTTTCGCGTTTTCGGTAATAGCATGTCATCGTTAGAGTTTCGGTCATGTTGATCTTATTCTTCTTTTTCCTTTCTTAACGTACATTTCAGTGAAAGAGTTGTTCTTATTTTCAATTTTCAGGTTCTGTCGGCGCTTGATATCCTGCAGCCTCCTCATCTGGATTTCTTCCAGGAAATGTATCCTTTGTATCGCTATAATCGTAGTACTATGATGTCGGAATAAACGGGTGAGAATGTGAACCATTCACATTTTTTCCTTTTTTGATGATCCTGATGCGTTCATAATAACATACATTTCGTGACCGCGCACAGATTTCAAATGCTCGCATCTAAAGTTTGAACATTTACATTTGTCTATTAAAGAATTACTTACGAAATGTGCCAATAGGATGATACGAAAGGAAAATAGAATGTTTTACTTAAGCCGAGTCTCCTTGGCCTGGGAAATTGACTTAGCTTCGAGAAGCTTCTCTCGAAGTTTGCTCAAAATGATCGATACCGCTCTCCAACAATATAGTTCCGCGGAACCAAATTTGCTATTCAACTGTAATTGGAATCGGTAATTTGCGGAATTTTGGCGTCAGGTTACATTTGACCTCGGATTACATCCAAGTATATATATTTATATGTGCATCACATGCGTGCCACTGGATTGCGTATGTGCATTGTTGCCTCTAATTAAGCCACTTGCGGACCTTTGCCGCAGACGCTGCGCAATCGATGGACATTTGTGATACCAACGACGCGGAAACTTTTAATCGCCGTACCACTGACTGCGCATTCGTTTGGCGTTTCAGTAATTAGGGAAAAACTCACCGTCTAACTGAGACCAATTGTTTTCAAGACCCTGATGCCGAAAAAAATCCACTCCTTTTTGCGCGGTTTCATTTTATAATCATTCGTACAAATGAGAATGTTACGTCCATGATCTACTTCCGATAATCTATCAAGAAGATCTTGATAATTCGTTAAATAAAAGAATACCGGTAGACCTTTAGCTTAGTACTATGCTGTCTCGGGGACTGGTAAAACCTTGCGTGGCAACTAATGTGATTAAACTTTTGTTCCGTTGGAGATTTATTATATTGTGCAGAAATGTCTTTAAAATTTAATCGGATTATATGGAAAAGTTCATCGACAGAATGATTGAATTGAATTCAAACTGAAAAAACTTTTTCCAGATGTAACATCCTCATATTACACCGTTTTCATAATGTCAGAGTTCTTGATCGAGATCGAATTGAGATGCGTATGATTTTAGAGGTTCGGAGTTTCGGAATTATGGAAAGGGAAGGGTGTAGACTTTCAAATCTATTCGTTGGAGTTAATGTACAACGATTGCGATCGATGGACGCTTGCGCACAAGCATAAAGGTAATCGAGCAGGGGCAGCCTTTGAAATTGATTTTTAGGTTAGACTTTGCACGTGCAGAAAATCAACCTCGGAAGAACGCGTCCGGTACTCGGATTTCTTCTCCTCGCGGAATTGAGCTTTCCACTCGTCTGTTGTATACAATTACATCATTAATATTCATATAGAAAGAATAGCAAACGAGCTTCCAGTTTCTGAACGTCCTGTGCGCGATTCATGATTCTCAAGGGTGACTTTGTAAAATTGGGCTATGATGAGTTTCATTGAATTGAATTAGTCAGTCAGTAAATATTATATGTACGTCTCAAGAGCTTGATGAAATGCACATTAAAAATTTACGACACTGCGGGAATTATGTTTTTGTATCGCCATTTTTTTTTAGTCTGGAACGTCAAAGCCGTGGTAGTGCGAGGCATGCATCTTGCTCCATACAGTTCATTCTATATAATGCCAGCGAGCATTGGCGGGTGGTACAGCAACTATCGATCCGTTCGCTGCTGGTAACGTGAGAAACAAGGCATCAGATTTATTAGGTTAGGTCGTACACGTGTCCGAGATCTCCCTTGAGCGGACTGAAGCGAGACGGAAGCTGCTTTAATTCCACGTTCGGTTTAGGGTAACGCAACCTTTGAACCACTCCCCTGCTTTCTCTTGTTCTCCAACTTAGTCAGGCTGTTGAGTTTTCGAAATGTTCAGTTTCGCACAACTCCAACCGATACAGTAGTAGCAATAACCACTTCATATTGCATATGGCGGAGGGATTCCCCATTAATGGTGGTGGTAGGTTGATTTTGATTATATTAGATTCAGCAGACACTTTTACAATCCCTTCAACGTTTCTATATCTGCTTTACTCGTTCCGTATATTGTCGCACATTTGAAGCACCCTCACTATTTTTTTATTGTCACAATGTGGCGTAGTGACGACAAAGACACGCTTTCATGATGCGCATCACGGATTCAATATATGAAAAATCATATAATCCCAGTGTCATATTGTCCGACCACATCGAATTTAAAAGATAATTTACTGGACAAAACAATCGAAGTTGTATCTTCGAAGAACGACTTTTCCATTTTGTTCAGGTACGTCACGCGTAAAAAAGATCACTTGAAATATCTATTTTGTCCTATCATATCTTTTTTTAATGTGATATCAAAAATGTAAACATTAAATGTTGGAGTATAAGATGCTATATCATCTGTACATCGCGTCGGCATGATGTCATCCAAATTTCATCTTATTTTGAAATTCGCATTCTCGAGTGCAATCTGTCGATACGCCGATTCAAGGAACGCGTCCGTTCATTTTATCAGCATTCGCCTGTATCGTATTTATATACATATCTGACAGATATGCGTGAAAGCGCGTATAGAGTTTCGCAATCGAAAAATTATAGAATTCGCTGATAGCACCGTAGAACAAACGATTTGCACGTAACTTCCTTCGAATAGGTATATATACAAGCTCACTTACATAAAACCAAGCGCACAAACTGACATATATAAATAAAGAAAGGTTCGGTGGCTTTTCAATCGCTTCCTGAATTATATTATTATATACCATTTATTGCAACTGCACTTTAAGAAATCACCAAGACTGGTGATTGAATGCAAGATAATCGATCGATCGATCGAATGAGCATAATGGGAAGATCGAGAAGATAAAAAACTAAAAGAGTATACGCGCAATGCTGTAATCCGCTGTACTCGCCAGTAAATTATCGGTCATTGCTATACCTACATCAACAATGGGTGTACCATTATTGGGTTCGTTAATTTTGAAAGTAATTGTAGTGCGCCTAATCAAAAACTATTTCATGTTTTCATTTTAAACGTTCCAATAGAAATGACCAGCAGAAGTAGCTGCTGCTTTTCCGAGATTACCTTCAAGGTTTTAATCAGTTTTCTGCTAAAGCCATATATATATATAAATTGCAGAAAATCTCTCGTGCAATATAACCCATGAAATGATGATGCGGCAATTTATGACAAGATTAAATTATTAATAAATGAACGTAAATGCGACAAAACTAGTCACTATAATAAGTGAACTTTACGTTAGCCTGAGTTTTAAACAAATTAACTTTTCCAAAAGTAAATCAATCTCGAAGCACTCTCCAAAATGAATAGTTCACAACTACCAAACAAAGGAGATTGAATCAGGAATATAAATCTTTCAGACTCTTACGTAACTCATGTTTATCGTACCTTTGGAGATTCCTTACAGTCTCGCAATATAACCGTTCGCCAGACTAATGAAAATTCGCGAAAAAAGAATGTTTATTTTGCATTACGCAATGAAATTATGTAATTGGAAGAAAATTTCATGCACTAATTACGAAGCTAATCAGATTGACATTATACTATTTTGTTCAGCAAAGTTATTCATTTTCTCATACGTAACAGTATTGCTAAACATTTATTTTCATTCGTCAAATTTTTCATTTAATCATAATTTCTTTATTTAAAACTACGTGAATATATTCCACATTTATCTAAGATTTTTTTTTTTTTGTTACTATTTTGGACATGAAAATAATACGATGGCGTGAATGAATAACTGTTACGTGTTGATAACGACCGCGCTGACGACATTGTTCACGGTCACGTCATATTCGAAATGTAGCATAACATATAATAATGAAGCAGCCATTTGTCACATGTGGAATTTCACTCGCTACAATCCTGACCTTGCGAATGATCCTCACACCAGCGAATTCCTTCAATCACAAACTTAATACAAGTCTGGTCACCAATATTTTGAGAATCATTTTCCAGACCGTAAATTACAGTTGAACAAAGTAAATTTAAACTTTTCACAGTATAGCATACATACGTAACCTTTTTGTAAATCATAGACTTTTTATATTTAATCCTAAAAATGTACTTTCTTAAGCCGTTGATAATCCGGAGATCGTGAAAAATGTAGTAACGTAACAATAAATAATATTTTTTAATTAAATAAACGCGTATAATTAATATGATAATACGGGACATTTATCGATGGATGGGTCGATGCCCTTTCTGTTTCCCTTATTAATTAGCCAGCTAGAGCAAGTGGTTGTGCAAGGTGGTGCAAAGTGGAGTTTTTCGAAGTCTTAAGTATAGTATGTTCTGTTATTTTGTTTTTGCGAGTTCGATGTCGGATGTCAAACAAAAAAAAATAGAGTCAAGAACTATATTTTTTTTTTAGCGCGGTTAAATTTAATTAGATCCGAGGAAACAAAGACTTGTATAAAAGAGGGAAAGTTAGCAGAACAAGTTATCTATATAATCCGTTTGACGATATTCGTTTGTTTATTATACACTTATTATTTCTTCTGCTCTTATATATGTACCCGGTTTAGCATATAATTAGTACGTCAGACACATGAGCAAATGCCATGAAGAAAAAAATGACAGCTCTACTCATTGACATCTGTTAAAGTTTTGTTTTTTCTTCATATCTGGTCAGGCATCCGACGGAAAATGTATGCAAACAAGAAATTTCGATTTTGTATGATGTTATCTGGTTCAGAATGTTTTATCGCTTTTATTTTGCACATGATCCAGTTATTAATTACCGTCCTTGATGCCCAATCGGAATGGTACTAAGTTTTACTAGGAAAACTGATCCTCCGAAATACTGGCTGTCGGCATACGTATTTCGACGGGGGTCGTTGTAACCAGCAGGGGTAAGACTGCACGGAATTGTAATGTTTACTCGGTTTCTGCATTTTGGAGAGCCAGCCCATGTTGACCATGCCGCAGGCGAGGCAAACTTTCCTGGGGAAACCTGTGAAATTTTCATCGTACATTGCTTTGGAACGATCTTTGGGCATGGCGAAAATACACACACTGAATGCGGTTCTTGGACTAGAGCCGTTATATATCCAAAACTTTATTCACTTAGAATGATTCCTATTGTCGAAGCCTTTTTCATGAACTTTTAGACGAGCCCAACATGATTCAAACGTCCGAATGTCACGAGTAGGACATTATTATTATTATCCCATTCCTCGAGCGACTAATACGTCTGCTACTACTATTCGCAGAGCCAATGGTAGTGGATGGTTGCTCGGATACGGCCAGAAACCCATAGCTCAGCTGAGCACAACTGTAGATTATTAATGTGCACGACCGACGACGACGGTGCTATTGATACGTCGATGGAATGCCATTAGCACACCGCCGCCGTCATTCCACTCCGACGTATATCCTGACTGGAATATTCAGATCGATCGCTACTGTTATTGCTGGGTGGTAGAGATATCTCCGAAATTATCTCCATTGGTGGGCAATAAGGGCTGCTAATTTCCACTAACGCAGTTACGTTCTCGGGATGTTATTTTAGTGCGGTTCGCCATGGGCTCGGAGTTTACCGTCGTAGATAGTTCATTGCGTTGGTTGCCACACATTATTTCTCGCGGCGGGCCACCGTGTATCTAGCATTGTTTATAGTCTAAATTCTGCGACTCGTGTCGTATCTAACAACGGCTAATTCATTGCGGAGTATGGGAAACTAATGCCAAAACAGGTTTGTTTTGTTTTTCGAAATAAACTGAATGATACAATGTAATCCTTTTTCACTGCACATAATCATTCAAATAGGCTTGTACATTATGTGCACAGTATAATCATATTCGAAACAATGACCAATTTCCATTCTCATCGTAGAAAATCATATATGGGTACTCAATAGTCATACATGTCCGCATAGTGGATTTCAGTTCCAACTATGCCCAGCGCGGACGAAATTGATGCCGATAGCACAGGCCTTCAAGTGCACATTCGCGTTCATATTCAATGCGGTTTTACGTTTGACATTACGTTTGAAATCTCGTTTAATCGAGATATATATTTGATTGTACCACACGGACGATTATTATTGTTGGAGGGAAAAATGTTCCTGTTGGAAAATTCTCTTTCGACAAGGGTTGCATCTCCCGTGACAATTGCTATAGCAAGAGAGTGTCAATCCCGTTAATCGCGGTTGAGTCAAATGAATGGGCCATTCAAAAAGTATAAGGTCCAATTAGGGAAGGTGCGCTCCGCGTATCTAGGGTTAACAATGGTGTGGGAGAAGACGTACGCGACGGCAAGTTCGTATACGTAGATCCTTGCAAGTCCATTAAAGAAGGTCAGGCGTGGTTTCGCCGCAGCCAGTCGGCAATCTCGCCGTTCTGTCCACTAAATTTCCGAGGTTGTGCGCGCGTTCATTAGTAAATGCGTTCTGGGCATGTGAGCGTACCTCCGACTGTTATCCGCACATACACACCCACCACCATCCTACGTGCGCATTCAATATGTATACGTACGTATGTAACGGCGTTGCGGGTCAGTGTATTGTCGAGTATTCACTATCCCTTTAGGACTCCCGAGCGGGCAACAAAGGCTTAACCAACGAGGATGAGCTGTCTGTTACACGCCCAGGCACAATAGTCAAACGCATCAAATGGAATAAATATGCAATTACCTGAGAATGCGCATCAGTGAGTTACCAAGGCCTTTACAAGCGACTAGATGCGATGTCGATAAACGTATATATCAGGGCCCAATTTCTATTTAGAATGGGAATTAATAATGTATTATATGGACGTTTACTTCTGTATGGGTTATATTTGTAAACCGACAAAATATACCCGGTACTTTATCACTATAGTGTTCTATTTTTGTGAATTTAAACGAATGTCCGATTGAATATCATGGATGGGTGGAATATTATTATCGCGCCACTTGTGTTAATTCGTGACCAGATTTTCACTATCGACAACTGGTATATTGTGAAATTTGAATTATAAATTTATTTTTAGCTGCAATATACCAAGCGAGGATTTGAACAGGCTGAATGATATATTGAGATATTTCTTGCTGGTAAATATTCTAGCGGGTATATTGACCAGGATAGGATTTGTCCTTACCTTGTAGGCACATTTCAATCGTAAGGTAACACACAGATTGGACTTTCAGAAACGAAACTACGGAGGAACAATATATTACTAATCAAGAGGTACCCGGTATGATTTATACTTCAGTTATTAAAATTTAATCAAATTAGACAGCGAAATAATAATTTCACGCACGTGTCACATTCCCTCCGTATAATTACCCAGAATTCTTTGGCCTGATTTTCGAAAGACTTGACAAGGAAAAAGTAACGAGGATACTATGTCTTAATTTATGAACAGCGTAACATAATTCCCAGGTGGTGAATATTCGCACTCTTCCCTCGCTTTATAAATTATTCCATTATGTGGAAAACATTAAAATGAAGAATTCAATTATTGCACAAACATCGCCGAGGCACACAAGATTTTCACGCTGCATCGTAAATGGTGCCCTATAAATAGAAGTATAAAATCAATAGAAGTGCTTTGGACCCTTCGCATTAAGGATATATACCTTTTCCTTGAAAACAGAGGGGAGAATGTCGGAAATGTTAAAAGGGGGATAAATGAAAACGCAGAAATGGAAGATATTGTTAAACAGGAAGAACTGCGGGATAGGAGGAATGAAGCAAGAAAATTATTATCGATAAATATAGGACGTAAACACGCGAGGCTATTTGTGAATGGAAAAAGAGCAAACGACAAATGAGAAAAGAGCAGGATACTTTTTGTAAGCGTTACGTTTGAAGAACAAGAAAATTATACGCGTAAGGAAACTCGCTAACAATGTATTACGTAAATAAATTAAAACAAAAGAAAAAAAATGAAGATAAAAACAAGTACATGGAAACGGAAGAAAGCCGCTTTTCAGCCGGATATATTATAATTGCAACATGTAAATCGTATTTATGCATATAGGCGTGCGCAGCTGCATGTGGATACTTTGCATTAAAACTGCTGCTATCATGCGCCCACTCATGAACGGCTTTTTCTATTTATTCTACCACAAGAAAGGACCTAACACGGAAAACCGACTCCGTTGTATGCTGACACGATCTTTCAATACTGCTATGCGTTCTCATGTACATGCGGCAGTTTTATTGTCCATTACATGCGTCTGTGCTTGGGTCATATAACGTGGTTAATAAACGAGTTTTCCTTTTAAATTTCGATAATACGATAATGGGCACATAATGTCCTTTATTTCAACTCTTTAAATATCTCGTGGGTCCTTCAGAAATGTATGGAAATTGCTTACATTGAATTGTTTGCCAAAGTCCACCCCTTACGATTATACACACAGGCATCGTTGTATACCTTACGCTTGTTATACCATGGTCGCGATTGAAACAATAATTACATATGCCCCATAACACAAAATGGCTGACATTATTAGTGCAAACATTATGCAATTACAAGGTAACATCGAACTAAAAGTTAGCAGGACGAGAAGAAACTACATTCAATGGAATGGGATGGGGAGAAAAGTACCGCATGCATTGATGGTCCATTAGGATGCAGCATCTATACGTAATCCATAACATCATGTCTGTAATCGCTGATTTATCCTGGCAACGAAACGTCTGTCTTTGGCATTTGCAATAATACTACAATGGCATGTATATATCCTTGCGTATTCCAGTGCAAGCAGGTAACGCAGGAGCACTCGCACTCGCTCACTCTGACGATACATTATAGAGAGGGATCGTGGACGTGTGTTTCGTGTATACACACGCTTTATGCGTTTGCATATAGAAACCGAGCGTCCTAAACACATGCCCGTAGGAACAGCATCATAATAGTAGGCGTATGCATATAGGAATAGGCACATTCACGGCAGGTAGTACTAATATTCGGCCTCGTCTCGTTAATTTTGCTTCGGCTGTTATCACTCTATTAATTGATTACCCGCGTCGTCGATATATGCGTTGATTAGAGCACTCATTAAGCACCCGCGTTCTCTCTCGACTAGTGTATATACACGTCGGCAATTCACCACCCACCATCGTAACCCCGATCGCGGCTTATTATACTATAGGAGTCGAGCCGGAGCCGTGATGCCGAGCCCCCCACCGCTGTCGTTTGCCATTCGCGGAATCTGTCCGCTTTCGTTTCAATCTTGCGCGATTCGTTTGTACTACATTTAATTACACTAATTTACGCGCGACAAATGATCATTTTATTTGCGGTTAAAAAGTAGCGGGAATTTAATCCGTGTAATGAATAAATTACGCTGTGAAAGTAAAAGCCAAATCCACGCGCAGTCATTGTCAAGGTACAAGTTGACAACCATGATATTTTATGGAATCAAAGGATTACTTGAAGACTGCTGTATTCCATGGTACTCGTTAAACTTGTAACCACCTACTTTTTATTGGTTGACAATCTAGGATTCATGTTGTTGCGTATATCCCATCATCGACAATGATGCGTCCTTCTACATACAGTACTCATAGGTTAAACTTTTCAAGTACTTCCGATAGGGAAACTACAATACAGCTTTTACAGTTATTCGCCGTAAGTTCAAAGTAACTAGATGGAAGGTAATGTTGTGTAATGTCACGATTTATCAAGAGACATGTCTGTTTATGGACGCAAGCCATTATTTAATGTGGATGAAAGATAAAAGGTAAAAATGATTGACAAATGATAAACACAAACTTACTTTTTTGGTCATGATAAAATATTCTGAAAAGACGTTGGATCGGGAATGGACGCTAAGAGACTATAAAAGAGATAAAACAACTATAAGACCTCACAATTGTGACGGAGCAGACTTTAAAAACTGGACTAAGTCCAGGTTTTCTCACTTTGGTCGGATAAATTTTTGAATGCCCTGTAAAATCATTCCGATTTCCTTTGGAAGGAACTAAGGGCCTATACGTATGATAGATTTACGATTAGACATTTTTGCAGGTACATTGTGCGGGACGCTGTTGACGTGGCGTTTTAATCGAACGGATTTCACATTGGCGCCACCGCCGCACGATACAAGCACGAGAAACGAAATATCCGCACATGTCGTAAAAACTATGGACTTTTACGAGGTGAAAATTCATTACGTAATAGCTGTAAATTTTCAACTCGGTTACAGAGTTTCGGATGTGGCTGAACACCCTGCCACATCGTGGAGTGGCGCGCGGAGACGCTTCTAATTTATGGCCGATAAATTACTTTTGCGAATTCCATATTTTATATAAGAATAACCCCGAGAAATGCATGATATAGATTTCATTTCTAACAAATGATGACAGAAAATAGATCTAGAATTTAATAATCTCTAGATAAACATCGAGTAAGATTACGTAGACAGTAAATGATTCCGCTACATACTGATCAGTTTCGTCAAGTACAAAAAGTTCGGATTTCCAGTCAAAGTACAACATGAATTTCGCGTAGAAGGCCATGAAGATTAATTACAGGTTGGACAGTATCGCAAAGGCGAGTTGCACATTCTTGGCTTTAGTTTTAATAGGGAACTTCCACAGTGACACTTAAGGTCTGTTCAGTTTAGGAGACTCGAGGTTGTAAGAGATTTACGTAACTTTGCGCGCGTAGGACTAACCAGAATCAAGCTCGGTATTCGACAAGTTCGCTGACGAGGAATTTGAATTGTTCGAGACATGTATATTTGGAATTACATACACGTATACGAGAAAAAGTTGATTAATCAGAAAAAGATTCTGGTATAAAAAGATCATCTTCATTAAATGTATGCTTCAACGATTATTTTGTAAAAATGTCAGTGATTAAATGGAATTGAATTAAATTAAAGCGATTTAAAAATTCGTAAACACGTAGTATTGTTGGCTCTAATCAGGCAGATGGATCTTTCCAGATTCTAATCAGTATGCTTGACCTGTTTTCGGATTGCCGATATGGATGGCCAGGTCCGGAACTATTACAGATACAATACTGAAACCAAGCCTAACTATGTTTTGGATGAATGGCTTTCCTGATGTTTGCTCTATTTTCTTTGAGTTTAGTTGCAGTAAGAAATGATGCATGAAAAAGCAGCTGCATCACGTGTACATATTAGCAAATTAGTATTTAATATTATCATTTTTTGCCTACGTAACGAATGCCTTCATCCATGCCATAGAAATATTAATACCTGCAGTCGGGTTCAGCGTGCAAAAGTGTTTGATATTCGATTTTAATTCTCGACCTTCAAATTATACGAAAAGGAGGAGCTATAAAGTGCTCGGAGTAGCTTTTGTTCAGTGGAGGAGACAGAGGCAATGAGACGAATTTGGAATTTGGAAAGCCCGCATATGGCGCATGGATAACCCGTTCTTCTTCGTCTGAGCGCACGAGAGCACACGGGTCGCAGAGAGATGAAGCAAAACGAACGGCACGTAACTAGAGAGGCAGATACTGAGAGACGAAAGGTAAGACAGGGACAGGGACAAAGAGACAGAGAGTGAAATAGAGGGAGGAAGGGTGAGAGGGAGAGAGGGAGAGAGAGAGAGTATAAAGCGGAAGGATATTCGGTTCCACGATGCCGGCGGCTGTGGCAGTCGGGAGGCATCGGTTTTGTCCGCAGAAAACCGGTCGACACGACGGTACCGGGTATCTTCAAGAAACTCAGTGAAGATCCGGTCGACCTATCCGGTTCCAGGTTACATCAGGGAGTAACTAGTCGTATGATTGGTCCGACCGATCGTAGTATCTTAATTAAAAAAAAAAAAAACCAAATTGGTTAATTTATACTTGGTCGCGCGAACCTCACGCGCCTCGCAAAAACAACGATCGGTAGATTAGGAGTAGGAAGTTCGAATTTACAGTCCAATCTCAAAATGCGTGCCAAACTTGAGCTTATCTTTCACCACATTCCGGGACACATTAGGTCATTGGAGAGTTGCTGCGAAACCCCCTTTGTTATTTCAAGTCCCATCAGTCACTATCGTATATAATAAAAGTCCTTTATTCGACCGATGATGGATCGAGCTCTACACATTGTTTTAGGATTTGCAACATACGTCACATCTTATGGAGTCTGAAGATTTTCGACACTTGATATCTTTGTTGTGTTGGAATATCCCAGACTTTTATATGGTCTTTTTCGGAATCATTCAAGTGAATATTTCATCTGCTGATCAGTTCCACATAGATTGTCCAGTAATTCATTGATAGGATTGTAAATAGTGAAATACATTTTTTTTTTAATTTTGCAAATGTTTCCGAACATTATAAAAGTAAAATAAGACGAATAATTATAATATCCGTATAGGTTCAAGATCGTGACATTAGTTGTCGTAAGTGCGAGTCTTAAAAGACGAGATTGAAGAACTTTTCCATTTGGCGTCGTGACCCGAGTGACAGTACATAAACCAAGGATTTCGCAGGTGCTTACTTAGGAGGACTGCTCTTAGGTGGTGTCGTGTATACAGGTGTATCATCACTCTCCTCTTCTCGTGTAGTATATATAATTATATATATGTTCAGTTTACTTTATTGAATGATATATCATTGGTGCTGCGCATAAATGATTCTTCAATTTTTAAAGCGATACTACGAGTCATTTTCCAGGTACCTATGATGACAACTGTGAAGAACGAAATAATGTCATTCACAGTACTGAACCTTGCAGTAATAAAACATGAACATTTCCATATTTAATTATAATTAAAGTATGTATAGGTTCTCCACATAATTGTAGAAAATGTCAACATCAATTGTAATATACTAATACATTAATGGCAGGACAAAACGAGTCTAATGTGCACACACTACATGGTATGGAGATTCTTGCTAATGAATTGTGCGAATATATCCAACATTGCGAGGATTACACCCGTATTTACGTTAGTTTATCTAAACAGTTCCATACGCACGCTAGATCAACAACTTTTAACGTTGCGGCCATCTGTTTATGTATTTTGGCATTTGATTACTTTATGTTGTAATTACAAATAATTGTAATCGTTTAAATGGTTTATCCGTATACCCTTTGTTATTTGATTAATGTCTCTCATATGAATATAAAATGATTACGTAGGAATAACAATGATGTCAATATATATCTTTCAAATTACAAATGCCTTGTTACTGATGTTTTGTTTAACACATTTGACGAACTGGTCAGCAGGTGTGTCTTTATTTTTACTTCTAGAGAAAAAAGTTCCATTCGATTGATTTCCATAATATAAAAAGGCGACAAATTAAACTTATGTTATAGAGTGAGGAACGAAATCTTGCATGGTCTTTTTGGGTTGTTCTAGATTTTGTTCTAGATTTTGTTCAAAATACAATCGAAATGAATGGAATTATTACGCTGCCTAATGTGCAATCATTGTTGGTTGCTTTCAAGTGTTGGCTAATCTTTGTGTAATTGGATAATTTCCAATTGAAATATAGTTTGACGATTATATCAGCCAAGACTTCGCAGTTTGCGAGAGTTCAACCACGCCTCATTCCAAATGCTACCCACCATGCCTGCGAAGAAGAGTTATGGGATGGGCTAAGTGAGGATGTACATATCAAGTGAAAATTTGGCAATTTGTCGCAATTTGAAGTACTGGTCATTAATAATCGAGTCGGAACTGTCCAGGGTACTACTATTTTCGGCAGAGGTTTCCCGCGAGCACAATTCCACACACAATGGAAACAATGACTGAAACCCCGAACGGGGGGATCGCTTTCGGATGATCACTGATCCGAACCGCCTAGAACCCTTATCTGCCATCTTCAAAATAATCAGAAAAATAATAATGAGTAACAATAATAACTAATTAAAAGAATTAACGTATGTCATAAATCCAGATTTGATAAATTTTATCTCGATCGATTACAATTTTTCAAACAAAGAAGAATCGTGATCGGGAGCATGCCATACCATACCTTCGTGATGAAAAGAATTTTCTATATCATAAAAAGAAGAAATTACTTTGATGATGATATCGTGCAATGGGAGAACGCCTATATCATAAAATGAATTTTCATCAAAAATTATTACAGATTATTTTCAAACGCCAAATTTGTAAATAGTAACTGACGATTGTCTTTATGCATTAAAGCATTAAAAATAACCGTAAATCATCATTGATGAGGGCCCTATTATCTTATGTCTTACTTCGTGCGTGGGGTTTTGTTAAAATCTGATAAGGAGTCGTTGCTTGACGGGCAACATAACGAATTCGGTATAGCACAGGTTAAATAAGGAATTGGAACGAAAGAGCCTGTGAGAATATGTAGGGTCGCATGTCGGCATCGCTGAAAGCGAGACGGAGGGAAGAAAGGCAAGTTCGGGATAGGCTAACGCGCAGATGGCACGCGTCGAAAGGTTCGTGCGAGATAGCCGATGTCCAAATCATCCTTGAGCACTTTCGAATTATCCTAGTGTTAGGTAGGTTCTTTGTTTGGGACTGGAAAACAAGCGATGCTAGAGCCGAAGCTGTACGTCGGCGGATAGGCGGCGGGACCCTGCGTGATCGGTGGAACACGGCGAACCACAGGTTGTACGTGAGGTACGACTCACCAAACCAGTCGCAGTCGACTTGCATACCACGCCGGGATCGCGCGGCAACCTCTACCTGCATTCCAACCTACCAGTCGACCTCATTCCTCCATTATCCTATTTCATTCTCTCCTTGACACTCCCGAGGACCAAACGTTAGTTCCGTGGTCCTCTAGCGGTGGCCAAACCGCGATCTCGGGATCTTGCGAAAAATTATGAGTCTCGGCTTGTAGTCCAGGACTGGAGGTGTGAGCCACAAAACTAGCGATGGTTGATACTGGACAACGCTGGTTTTCGTCGACCGGCCGTCCCCCTTAGCCGACCACCTTTCTGCGTACCTGACTGTTCGACTGGATCGAGATCTCAAGAAGCGATGAGTTGTACACCAGCGGAAGATTAGTGAGCGCAACTTTATGAGTTTATTCGATAACCACGATTCGATAAGTGCATCAGCTCGAACAAAAATATTCGTCGGGATTTTTGGGATACGGATACTATCTACGTTAATCTTGGCATTCGCCAATTAAGCGCGTGTAATTGATTACACTAGAAACTGTCCTTTGTCTCTGATGTTAAAAGCTCATTTAGACAAACTTGGTGTTTCACCTGTACTTCTTTTTTAGTCTTTAGGTTGCGTTAAAAAATTGTCTGCCCTTTTGTTATAGAAAAAATGCATGTCCTTATCTTTATCTTGGCCTGTTTTATCTTCTAAACAATGCCTCCCAATAGGTCCAACCAATGGATTATGAGAGGAATACGATGAAGAGAGTAACTATTCTTGATGGATCTACATAAGAGGGTCGACAGTAATTTCGGCATATTGTTTATTATTTGGTTTGACATTTGGGGAAGGACAAAATGTTTCGATGATTGTCAAGTTTCTCAGCTCCCGTTTAACAAAACTCGGCTCCAAATTCTTGATGAACTTTTAATAAAAAATCTCCAACATCGAAAGTTTACTTGATTGTCCAATGGACACCACAAAAAACATTCATCATCGGTTTTACTAAGATTTCATTTTTACAGCAAGAAACGGGACGTTGTCTCATGACCCATGACTCACTAGGCCGAGATATGCGTTTATTTCTTTATATACGTAGGGTTTATACTCTCGTTCCGCCGGCTTACTTACACGCGCATACACAAGCATACAGAGACAGGTGTCGGTGGGTGCGCGCCATATACGCAGATGTATCGGGTCCTCGTATGCGTAACTGCCGATGTATACTTGGCAGGGAAAGGCCGGCTTCTCCTTAAGACCTGGGCATCTGTTTTGTCGGCGTACAGTGATTTAACGCGAAATAAACCGCGCTTAATGTGCTCCTGTTCTTCTCACTGAATGTTAAATTTTTAGCACGACTGGTTTGCAGAGGTTCTTATGGTATCCAATATGGTATGCTGACAATTGGTCTTCGATATTCCAAACCGTGGCCTATTTGTTGCGCAACCACTTAATATAAATGCTGAATACTTTTTAAATATTACGAATACCCGAGAACCCTTTAATTAGTCAGTTTAGCCTCAAGTACATCAACAATATTGTATATCAACTAAGTCATACGCATTCCATGGGATGTGTCTATATTTGATATATATATATATGAATCGAATTCCTATTGAGTTTTACAATGGCGGACATTCCCAGGTGACCTTCCCGAATAACTGCATAGGCACCTAAAACAAAACATCATTCCAAACATTTCATGGTCACCTCAATTATCTCTTGGACAAATCAATCAATTATATAAATGATATAGTTATAAGTAGTTCGAGATCATTTTTAGTCATATATTTATTGTTGAACTATCACATCATGAGAAATTATATTATTTTAGGGTTTTTTGGATTAAAATGTACCTTAAAGAATGATTTTCCTTAACCATGTATTATACAGATATGTTATAACGGAACTTCTTCAAAGCGATCTTCATAAAATCATCGTGAGTCCGCAGCATCTCAGTCCTGATCACATTAAGGTCTTCTTGTATCAGATTCTTCGAGGTAAGTGTGACCTTTCGTGCCATTATCCTGTTCATCACATGCGATACACAATAAATGCTACATACACAGGCTGTCTCAGAATCGGCGTACTGGATTACATATACATATACTGTATTATAGATCATACTGTTGTAACCGTCAATTCTAGGACACTCTGTTAAATTTGTCAGTTTTCAAACGTCATTCGTTCTAGTTAGTTGTTGCTAATATAGTATATATACACCAAAAGGTCGTGGACATAAAATTGGCAGCTAAAGCACGCATTGTCGCTCGTCGATATTGGTGTCAATCGTACAAGTCTTGGTCGGTATTGCCGCGCCCGTATGAATTAAACGAAAGTTAGCCACGATACGCTATAGTGATCATTTAAGTTGGCCGACACTCTCGAAGCATGACGAGAAGTATGAAAAAAAAACAGCGTTGCATTATTTTAAATGTATTTTGAAAGTGATATTTGCAACCTGGATCACAATAGGAAATAGCTGGTGTGTAAATACGTAATGTGCCTTTGCCAAAGCATCGAGTAACCGGTTTCTGTCTGAAAAGCATGGTCAATTATTGCCCGCTGAATATCTTCACTATACGTGCAGGAATTTGATTCGAAAGTTCAAGTTTACTTTTCAAAGATCGTTTCAGACGTCATCAATCAAGCAACTGACGCATTTGAGACACGAGTAATAAGTTAATCGATTTAGGGATGATTGCCAAATGTTATTCATTCTTGGAAAATCATTCCAGATGATGTTTTGCATGCTTGGACCACCATTTTTCATAATAGCCCTCGACATTCAAGTGGAACGAATAAGAAAACAGAACTGTTTAACAGTGTACGTGATAACTTGTATATAAGAATGTCCACGAATCTCGAGATCGCATGCGGGTCTAGATCAGGTTTTATGGTCGAAGGTGGTATACGGGCCGATTATGTCAATATTCGTCCCTTCCTGAAATTTCTACGATGGTGCTCTTACCTTTTGTCGCTGGCCTGCTAAATGATGCACGTAAAATGAAGGATGGGGGCTATAAAACAACTGTTCAGAGAAAAGCCATAGCTTGTGGTACGTGAATAGTGACGAAAAAACGAGAATGAATTATTACCTCTAAAATATCGCAGAGTCACTCGGTGAATTCCTCAAAAAAAGTGACCTAAATTGAATTGTAAGATAATCTTTTTAAAAGTCCATCATCCTTATAATTCTTGGTGATATTAGTAAAACGATATTAATTACATTTACATCTCTATATTGATGTCATCATTCCGTTTGAGTAAATATTTTCTAGATGGAAAATAAGAAAGTCCTAAATTCTCTGCAAAGTCCCACGTGCAGACTGGTCGGAATTCAGCGGATACGTCATCGCCGTGTTATGCATTGCACATGCTAATGACTATCCTGACGAAGTATGTACTGAATTCCGAAATGACTGCACATGGGAGAAATTCAGGCCCTATTTATTTTCCCCATGAATCGATATAAATAAAAGAAAAGCAGCCATATAGTAAGAATCTAGTTACGAACCCATGTGAGTTTAGATAAATAAACCCACGTGTGGCATTATTAAATAACTTGTTTTTACTCTCAGAAAACCTGACAGACGATTCTCTGATTTGTTTTAAAGTGTACGTATTCGCGTATGAAGAGAAAAAGATTAGTTGTTGTTTCCCCCTCATTTCCATTCTACGTTAAAATTACAAGAAACAAAGAAATTTTTATCGTCATTGAATTCTGCGAATCCTCTCGCGCATTCAACAGTCATTTGATACGAATTAGCCTTCGTGTATATTTGCATACCCACTTGAGTATATATCAACGACATACGCGGAACCCGTAACGTCCTTAGTCTCTTATCGAATACTCGGTTTGTGCATTCTTGTTCTAGTCAAGCATGTTTAGAGTGTGGCCAGAAATGCCATTGATACTAGAGAAAAATCAATAATCAATAAGATAACGATAAAAGGATGACGGTCAGTACTCTGCTTAATGCAGAATCAGAATTTGTTATTTATTATGTACAAATGTTTCGAAATAGTGTCACACTTGTTTGCTATTGTTGGTTAATGTTTTGTTCTTCTCACTTTCCGGCATTATCGCTTTCTTTAATTAGCTTTACTTGTCTTTTCTATATTATCCCACCTTTCATTGGGTTCATTCTCACGATTCAAGCCGAAGGAATTTAAGAACAGCCGCCTGATGGTCTACTTACACCAGTTTTGTTTACATTAGCACGTACTCGGTTATGGAGCGCACTGTGAGTCCTCATTTATGCGTACAGAAAGTTTACACATTCAGAAAATGTGCGCGACGCAGTAAGTGCTATGATCATCATTGTCTTTTTTGTGCGACGCAGCTAGAACGTGGTCTTTGGCATGAAAGTGTTAATTACTAAAGGTAATTTGTAGTTTTTTTTTTTTGCTCTCTTCAACATGATACGAAAAGGGCACATTTTACGCGGACAGTCTGTTATCATTATGATAATATTATTGGATTACATAATGAATATTTAATGCGAGGGTAGTAAACGCGGATGGTTGTCAATTGAAAATTTATATACGAATTTTACCGCGGAATCCATCCTGTAAATATATTAAAGCGGTTTTGACAACGAAATATTTATAAACGTTCAACAATTTAAACCTCATGTTCATTTGCCCGTGGAAAACGTGTCTTCGTTTACAGTTTGATGAGCATGTTCGTTCAAACGTTTTTGTTAACAATTTTGGACCTAATCACTTTAGCACATGTTTGACCACGCAAATTAAAGCTCAAGTGGCATGTTTGTAACGAGTGTTCCGTATTGGCGGTCTAATGGTTTGCAAAGTTCTGATTAATGTTTTAATTAATTATAACTATATCGGCTTGGAAGTACATTACCGAAAGTTGCAACCTACGTCTCAGCAATACTCATGTAGTAAACGTCGTTATCATTAATATAATTTTCAAGATACTTACAATTCCCGGGAAAATATCTACAATATATTTTGCACGATTACGGCATTCGCGAGAGTAAATCTCTCGTAGAATGGTCCCAGAGTTTCAAGTATTCTTGCATTTACATATTTTGTCGACGCCCCTTTCGGACTTCCGTCCTACCTACTGTATTTGCCATTCATTGAAACAAGAGGTGGCAAAATACTGCTGGATATTGGTCATGATTAAAATTATTCATCATCGCCGCCTTTAATGCATTAAAGTCCCAATAAATTGAAAAATTTCGTTGCAGCTGGTAAACGTCGCTTACATTGAACATATTTAATCATTTAATTGGAATGAAAGATAGGGAACTCCATCGCAATAATGTGAGAGTCCCTGGAAGGTAATACCGTGAAAACTATGTCTATGCGTTGTGGATTTCAAAGTAAACGTGGTCGAGTATAACGAGTAAGGGATGCTGGAAACGCGTAGTTTCGCAGCCATATCAGTGGGGCGGTCATGAAAGCAGGATGAGTATGAAAGGTTGGAAAAGGAAGAAGTTAAGGGAGAAGGTCTGCTCACGGTGTTTCGAGCGATAAAGCTAAAACAGGAGCTCCACCAAAGGAAATTGTCGCGGATAAAGAGAGAGCGAAGGAAGGAGAGACTACTACGCGATCTAGGTGGTAGTCTTCTGGAAGTGAAGCGCCTCGCGCTTATGAGATTTGCATTAATTTTCAATTATAATACGAAATCAGAGTTAGTCCCACTTCGTGACAGACGGGAGAGTAACAAACTTTTGTGTCGATTTAGAAAAATTTACGTTAAATGACGCGTACTTCTAAAAGTACCCAGAGATATTTTTTGATTTGGTTCTTGAAGCGCTTCGTTTGAAATATGTGTGACATTATCGTGCATTCAAAGTCTCTGATGGGTGCTGTCCAGTAAGATCCCTGGAAAAAGTAGAATATCTTTAAATACTTGGTCGTAGTAAACGAAGACTGAGAAGTAACGGATTTCATTGGTTAATGACTTTTGGAATATAACTGTCATTGGGGCGATAATCCAAATTGTGCATTAACCTTTAATCTTTTACGATAAAAAGATTCCGCTACATCCTGACCTCACCCATAGTCAAGCACAATTCAGTTCACACGGAAGGACTGCGAATGCCTTGATGACATCCAACCGATCACAAACTGTTGTTATTTAAAGTAAATTTTGGTGACAGGATTGAAACTCATATTTCAATAAGAATGTCATGTTTCCAGTTTTTTTTTACATCCTGTAAAAAGATATGATGATAATAGGTGGTACTAGAATATTTTTGCACACAGGAAAAAAATTCACATGTAGATTGTATAGTCAATGTATCAATAGCTCAAATTTTTGCATTAAAATAAAAATTAAAGGAACTATGGAATTCCGCAAAATTATCGTTGTATATTTCGGCCTCGAGTAATAACAGACAATTGATCAGGTTAGAGGGGCGGGTGGAACGCGAGAGGTCAGGCTGGACGAGGTGGGAGGAAGGAGCGCTTGCGGAGTAGAATGATGAAAAATTCTTAGGTTTACGAAGGTTACTTTACGTCAAACAATATTGCAATGCCACCCGGTATAAGAAGCGCGCACGCGAAGCCCGGACAGATAGAGCAGGGCTCCTCTTCTTGTCTCGTCGGTGCCCAAACCAGTCCTACCACCGCCCATCCGTGACCCCGGACCTCGTCATCCGGTCGTTTGGTCGGTCGGTATAGCTTCCTCTCTTCTTTCTCTTGCCACTTCTTGTCTCCCGTATTCCCGTGCAACTTCCACGACCGGCCCCGGCGTGCCGTTCACGCACACAACTCATTGCTCGTTTCCCAGCTACGCACATCAACGCCGAGTATCCGCGCTAAAACGCTGCTAAATGCAGACATATTTTATCCTTCTGGCGTAGGCTGGAATTCCTCCTTCAATTTTTCCGACTCTTTTCAAATTACTTGCCACTAAATTGTAACTTGCATGACTCGGCTATTACCACATTTTTAATGTGTACTACAACGAAGCCCATTAAATCCGTAAAACATCTTCATGGTTTTTCCCAACATCTTTATGCTCAGACATCCATGAGTTTATGCTGCGAATAAATTCCGTAAGAAAGGTCTCTTGGGTCACCTATGTTGGAAACTACTTCTGATCTAGGGCAAAACATTTATATCTAAAATCCCCTATTTCATGTTATTGATATCGAATCAATGTTCTTCTTATACCTATGTATACCTGACGTTGAAACAATTTGCTACCATACCATAAAGTGGATTTCAGTGGTTTCAGTAGAGGGAGCAACACTGACAACAGTGCCTTGGCTCTCTTAGCTTTTTGATGGACATGGCGATCGATCCCCGTTGACCAGACTCTGATTTCAATGTCTCTATTTTGCCCGTCTTGTTTCTGGCGACTTCGTATATTCCGGAAGGTTTGGTTCTTTTCCCACGAGAAGCGAAGGTTTCGCAATTTTACCAGGAAATCGAGACACATGGTATTGAAACCGCATTCATGTAAAAAAAGCAATAAAAGTAAGAATTCGAGAAATCGCCTCTGAGTACTTCCCGCAATTTGGACAATATATATGTCACGACGTTGGCACACTTGTAAAAGCACATTTACAAGTGTTTAGTGTAAATAAATGTTCATTTGATATGATGGAAACGATTTTTCATCGTACATCAGACAAACGAGCGCTTCTGCATGTCAAACAAGCTTCATCTCATTTCAAGTTCTTCAGGAGGATCTACAAAGTTCTATACAGATTCATATTTTAATGAATGAACGTCGCAAGTGACTGTTGCGTCCATCAAAGTAGAAAGTACGCGTACGCCTGTCTCGAGCACTCATTCGGCTGAATCAACCTCATACTACTTTCCAGGAGAAAAGGCGCGGCTGTCGTCAGGCATGAGCTTACACAAACAAAGACGCCGAACAACTTTTGAATTCTTAAAAATGCCTTCATTCCAAAATTATCATTTTCATTTAAATTCTATTCATATAGTTGTACGCAGTTTCCAAAGTATTTTGAAGTTGAAACCTTAATAAAATTTATGGTGCATTCAATTATTCAAGCCTTCAGTGGTTTGATAGAATTTTTAATCGGAAAGCGTCTTGAGTTAATTTTGTCTAATCTATTGTTATCAATTTCAGATATAAATAATTTATTCGTATCAATGTTTTATATATAAATCTGTGTGCTTTTCGTTGAGATCATACCTGATCCTTTTTCTCTTCCTACGACTTCATCGATCCTGTCGTAGTAGAACGATTCCCGAGCGAAACGAGTTCATCGCACTCTCTATACATTCTCGGACGCCCTTTTCGTCCTTTCTGTCCGTGCGTGTGAAATCTGGATTCGTCAGCAAAATAAGTCGATAAAGAACCACAGAACACTACCGGTCGAGTTGCCATCGACTCCCAGGTCGATAAAACGCCCTTTATTGCATGACCTCCCAAAGGCAGAAGCAGATAACCCAATGATTCAAAGTCGCAGGATGTAAAAATCTATCAACTGCTAAATATGTAACTATTGCTATATATATCATATAAGTTTTGCCGTGTTATCAGATCAATTATACAGTAAACGATGTACAACAAAGACACTTCCGTAATTCTTGAAAAGGCTCATTCCAACATGGTAATGACATGTGATAACGATAAACTGGGTGCATGAGAGAAGAATCATATAATTCATTATATCTCTTCAATGATTTCAAAAACGCAAGTTTATTTTGAATAAATAAAAATACTTTACCGTCTCGTGTAGTATTGTACTCGGAACACACCAGATTTAGAACACGAAGTTTAAAAGTTTGGACAGAAAGTTTTTGCGCTCGACACGCGCCGTTGACTACAATACTGTTTTTTTTTTTAAGCTTTTCAAACATTTCATTATGTTGTAAGTCACGAGAATTTCGAAAATAACGACAAAAATAAATGTAGTGTTGAATCTACGATTATGCAGTTGTCCGTAACCAAGCGTGATCATGATAGTTGGAACCTCATGCAGGATTTCCCAGGTCGATTCATAAAAGGGATTCTGGTCCAGAGTCGTTATTTCTGATCGACTTCACGTAAGTAAAAAAAAAAAAAAAAAAAAAAAAAAAAAAACATATGCGCAAGTAACAATGTGAAATGCGAATACATTGGATCGGCCTTCGGAAGTGGTTCCTTTTACGCACAATCCTTTGTATAAAATGGGCCGTCTTGTCTTCTGCCAAAGTCGATGCACGAATGTACCGGACAACGCAATATATAATATCCTGCGAATAATATTCTGCGAATGTTAAATCATTGTCTAACATTTGTCAATGTGAATGTTCATGTCTGCCCATAGGATGTATTAGCCTAACATTCAATATCGTTAACGTTACCCTTAAAAATGGATAGCATTTGATGGCAATTTTTCTCCAGGAGACGCTAAATACTTTCTGATGTCGGTCGCCTTTCATTTTCCAGGAGTCTAGGCTTCTTTAATCCAGTGCCTAATTCAACGTCTTACTTAGGGTGGGGCTTGTCAAGGACTCTGTCTTAAAATGTCGTTCGGTGTACTATAGTGTCCCATTTAATATTCCGAAATTTTAACTCGCGTATCTTTCGTGTACATTTTTCAACCTCCTGTCAATGTTCATCTACTTCTAAATGTTAATTCCATTTGCCATGGAACTTTCTTAATCGTCAGCAGACAAGTCCTGGCGAGAGTAGCCAGGAGGAATATTAATAAATTTTGAAGAGTGCTCACATTTAGAGTTTTCATTTAATGAGTATCGTCGAATTGCTAATCAATAAGGACGGACTGCTAGCAGTCTGAAGCTTTTCGATGCATCGCGTATACAATTCAAACGATGCAATTGAAGAATAAAATAAAGAAAGGGTATGCTATCGAATTAACGTGGATGAGTGGTAGTGTACCTGTAATCAGCAGTGGAGAGACACGCTCGATTAATCACTCTATTACATTAATCTAACATGCAATTTATCTCGACTGGTACCTGAGAGACAGACGAGCACATAATGGCGATGCCGCCGGCTGGTCCGCCGCCCCGTCCACGTCGCCTCTCCTATCTCGCAGTCGCTAAAAGCGAGATTTCCATTATCACCTTTCCATTGTTTTCCGAAATAAGATATATTCGTCACTGCGAATGCATTTCTGCTATTCATCGGCACGGAATTGAGGCACTATACTTGTTTCTCGTTCTATATAGTTTTATAAAAGTTTTATATTTTAAACCGTCTCTTCAAGGAAGGAAAATCTCACGATTCAAATCTTGAGGAATGGTTTTGATAAATGTTTTTGCGGATTTTGGAACACGAAACAAAATGTGTTTCGAAATACCAACCTTCTCTTGTAATTAGAAAATCGAGTTGCAGTTTACGAGCTTGGTGCGGGGTTTCCCTACCACAATCATGGAGATGTGGTCAACCGCAATTCTTGAAGAGAATTGTGCGCAGTGTTTATCACTGCAGGTGATAAAGTTTTGACCCTGCGTATGGTTTGTATTTTTAACGAGGTTAAAAACCGTAAGAATCGCGCAACTTTTATAAATTCTCCAATTTATATTTGAAATCGATTATAGGAAGGAGGATGTGACTCCCCGATTAGGGTTAATAGGTCCTCACGCCTGAGTTTTGCACGTATTCATCACAGTACTCAAATCTGCCAATAAAAACGGAACGGATAAAATTGAATGTCAGTGACTGAAATTATTATTTTTTTTTTTTTTAATCTTATTGCTTATTCCAATTAATCTCCATAAATGCGACCATCACTCATCGGTACACTGGATTTCATCGGAATTGTACGGCTGGCGACGCATAAGCTACAGAGAATACGTGGCTCGTATGTAGTGGTGGAATTCGATGCCTCAATTACGCTTCGCGGCACAGCGATGACTGATCACTGATTCCGAAATGGACTGAAGGTGGCGATGAGTGATGTTTAACGTCGCACGGTAGGCTATGCTAATCGAGAACAGGAAAATGGGTTTGAAACTCTACATCGTTGTTGTGTTCGTGTGAAACATATTCCTTCGTCTGGTGTATATAGCCCAATGTTCAGTATTTCACGAGATTCAATTTTTACGAAGTTCATGCCTTAAGAGAATAATCAATAGTATGAGAAACGCATATTGCCCAGACTATCCCATTGTATATGCTGATGCATTGATGCTGATGCATTGAAGCCTAAGCATCAATAGATTTCAATAGATCTTTCTTCAATAATGTCTTGTTCGTCTGTCTGTGTTTTCTTACTACCTTGGAAACGTCAACTTGATGTTTTCTCCTTAAAATAGGTGAGATTTTAATAATAAGCGAAAACAAGTAGAAACGGAATTTTATGATATAAGACACTGCAGGAAAATGGAAACAAGTACCTAAGATAGAATGGCGCTGCGTGACTCCCTCGTTGCGGTACTTTCGTTTGCGTTGGCCATTCTCTTTAAAATGAGAGTAGATCAGATTAAAATGCTTATTCTTTAGTGAAAAAAGTTATTCGAATTAACGTTTAATTATAACACCACGGCTTATTTACTTGCCTTCTGATGAAAGCGAAACGACGTGTTTCGTTCTTTAAATATTTTTTGTAAACATCATCATTTATGACTTTAGAAATTCGACACTTTTTTCATGATCGAAGCTATTTATGTCCACTGTGAAGCACTGATAAACACACACGTACACGTGCACTTTCCCATTCGAGGTTCTCGCAGTGATTCTCTTTTCAGACCAATCAATTAAATCGGTTATTGCCGAGTTAAGTCAAAGACCTACTGACATCAGCACTGATTCTTTCTCAGTTGAGAGATTGCCCAAGTTGTCAACAAAGTTGTATTACCACTGATTATACCTTCAATGCGTTTTGCAATTAACGATTTTGTTACAATATACAACAGACGGATGCATGCACCGAATGCACTCAGCGTGCACTTACGACGTGTGTTTGCGCAGATACGTGGCCTGATTCTAGCGATTGCGTTTTCCTCTCGCGCAACTTTGCGATTTAAGATATCTCGCTTGCACACGTCCACGTCGGCACGTATCGTTCTTTAATGTATTTCAGCGTTTCATGACTGAAACACTTTTCTTTTTCACAATGCTTGGTAAATGCAGCAGTTCAAAATGATCAGAAAGTGTGAAGTTATATACGTACATCAAATATTGGCCTCCCGTAGTGCACTCTTCTGGAAATTAGGTTGACTGACTTGAATTACCTAAAAACATTTTCGTACGATTACACGAGACTAATCTTAACCGCTTTTTCATCTATCGTAAAAACTTTGAGGGAAAAATATCGTACGGGGGTCCCGCAACTATTGGAAAATATACGTGGGGGTAACGCGCACGTGATACGTGTCGTTTCGTCCCGGATGCTCGATTCTGCCAGCTATTCAGTCGTTGCATAAAGCCACCCCATTACGAACATCGGCGTGCAGGGGGGGGGGGGGGGGGGGTTGTGCAGTGTTGAATGAGGAACGGATTACGGAGAGCCGCAACTCCCCTGCGAAGCTCTTCTCTCCTCGCATAAGGCAGCTACAACGGTTTGGCCGTAAGTGACGAATGTTTTGTTCAAAGAACCCGTTGCAGCTCAATGGGAGATAATCTTTCGAGAGGAACGGGCCTGAAGGGCAAGGGATGCCCGACAAATAAAAGGGCTGCGAAAGAGTTGCAGGGAAAAAAATGAAGAAATTTATAGGGGAAGCGAGCGAGAGACAGAAATCAACAATACGAGAGCGAGATGGTGTGGGGGGAGATTCATCTGAAATCCACGTTGTGACGTTAAGGTTTCGTTGGATTCGGATGAGAATTAGTTTGGTTATTTTTAAAATAGCGTCCATCATTGATGGTGTTAAATTTATTTACATTGACGCGACTAATATATTATATTAGTCAGGACGAAAGATGCAGTAGTAGAAACGAATGACGTTGAGAACAGCAGAATCAATAAACGCAAAAACGCTGAATAGTCCTTTTTCTCATTATCCTTGAATTTCTTTGTTCCAGGACTGAAGTACCTTCACTCTGCCAGGATTCTTCACAGGGACATAAAGCCAGGCAATCTTCTCGTAAATAGCAATTGCGTCCTAAAAGTAAGTGCAACTGAGATTTCGGTTCATGAAATATTGTTATTCTTAATGAAACGATTAACTTACCTCGCTTTCTATTGTTGTCTGGATTGTTCATATCGCCATTTTCTTCTTGTAATGCAGTTAAAGAAATGTGGACTGTAAAAAGTTCGCGTAACAAAAGAACGCGTTCTGTTAATAATTCGAATTATCTTGCGCTTATTAATAACTTGCATTATCTTGGCTAGATCTGTGATTTCGGTTTGGCTCGAGTGGAAGAACCCGACCAGAACAAGCACATGACGCAGGAAGTGGTGACGCAGTATTATCGCGCTCCGGAAATTCTGATGGGCGCACATCACTATACCGCGGCTGTGGACGTCTGGAGTGTGGGCTGCATTTTTGGCGAACTTTTGAGACGGCGGATCCTCTTCCAGGCGCAGACTCCAGTACAGCAGGTAACACCAATGTTCGGCATGAAATAATCGTATTCACATTTAACGTCACATTATCAGAGTGACCGTTAATATGAAAAATAGCGACTGAGGAAAATATTTTCCAATAATAATAAAAGCGGATCAATAAGAATTCATTTTCCACTTTGACAGCTTGAGCTGATCACGGAATTGCTGGGAACGCCGAGCCTCGAGGATATGAGGTATGCTTGCGAGGGTGCACGAACTCATATGTTGAGACGCGCCCCCAAGCCGTCCTCGCTTACGGCCTTGTACACCCTGAGTAGTCAAGCAACCCACGAGGCTGTACATTTACTCTGTCAGATGCTTGTCTTCGATCCCGTAAGTTGAACTTTTAATATCACCAAAAACACTTTATAATTTCTAGAGTATGAAAGGCGCATTGCGCACCATCAAAATATTTACATATGGTATATCAGAAAGAATAATTGACGTTCCTGGTGAGAAACTGATAATAACGACGTTCGAGGTCAGAAACTTTGTTGGATGATTCGACGATGTAATTGTTCAAAAACCGAGGCTTTACCATTGTTCTTCATGAATTGCAACGTACTAATTTTTGTGCTAAAAACAGAACAGCAAATATTTGTCGTAATCGCGTGTTCGGGCACAACACGTAAGAGCGTCTTATTCCGTAAAAACTTGTTCGTCGAAAAGTTTTAAGACCGATGTCGAGCCGGGTTTCGTTCGTATATATGCTGGTATGCGTCACGCTCACGGACTATCAAGGATGCACCGACTCATACACCTCCCGAGATTCGAATATGCGATTAAGGCGACGAATGCCTGCTTCGCGAAGATCCCGACAAAGTGACGAAGTAAAAAAGGAGGATATTCCGAGTAATTTTAGACAATCGGGATAACGACCCAGTACAGTATCTGGGAAATTAGTATTTGCAAAATCATTCATAAATAGGAGGACCTATCTGTATACCATATCTATCTATATACTATATAACGCTATCATGATTAATAACCCTTTGGGTATGTTAGCTCTTGGTAGTCAATTGTACTGAATTACGTTTGCCTGCAGGACAAGCGAATTACGGTGATAGACGCCCTGGCCCATCCATACCTGGACGAAGGAAGACTGAGATATCATTCGTGCATGTGCACGTGTTGTTACACGTCGGCCACCGGCTTAAGGCAATACACGACGGACTTCGAGCCTGTCACTTCGCGCCCCTTCGATGACAACTGGGAGCGAAAGCTCACGAGCGTGCAGCAAGTAAAAGGTAAGTGACCTCGCGGTGGATTGAACTTGTCTTTATATTTTGGTTGATTATCGTTGAGTAGTTGCGTCAGTAGTCCATACATATAATGATGCATTCTGGATGAGATTAGAGAAAGTTTGAAGTCAATCCGATTGATGGTAGTGTATTGAAATGAGATCCAGTTTTGATCATTCAAGATCAAGAATTGTTTTGGCTGAATCTCATTGAAACTAATGAAGCACTTCAGATCTCATCCAGATCTGTAGATCAAGGTAAACATTGTTTTCAATGGGTAATGCCCGTATAAATATAAATATCTCCAGGTCAAAATCCTCATCCAAACTCCTAATCAACAATTCAGATTTAATCCGGTACATCTGAATGTGATCTAGTTCGAGTGTGCCATTTGAACTATTAATGTGTAATTCGATTACCCCTCTAATTTAATCGAGACGTACTCGGATACTCTCAAGTAAACTTGATTCGGATTTGGTTCTAATCTGAGAATTGATCACATTGCCAGACTACTGTTCCATTACATTCCTGACCATTTCTCCCCTCCCATTATTATAAAATGAGTACGGAATAAATAATAATAACAAAAAAAAAAAATAGAATGACAACTTATCTTGCGATTCTTGTAAGATTATTCAATTTACGTACATCGGCAAGTTTATAAATTATTGCACCAGTCTTTTGAAGTCACGGGGGGAGGTGGGGAGGAGTTCAACGGCTTGCCTTGGTGCGGTCGCAAGTTTCTTGAACCCTCATCAGCGCACGGGTCGTAATTCGTAGAAACAAAGATTCCACTTGATGCTTATATATGTATATACAACTGATCGGTGCATGGGAATTCATGATTTTATAAAATCTTCTTTTGTCATTTGATTTGATGTAATGTAATTATTTCCTTGCACTGTCTGTTACAGAGGAACTGTACAAATTTATCGCAGAACAGCATAATCCATCGCGCGTGCCGCTCTGCATAAATCCGTCATCCGCTGCGTTTAAGAGTTTCGCAAGGTAAGCCTCGATACGCAAGTGTTTGCGATATCTAATTTATCGATATATCACATTTCCAATTCCCGACGTTCCGTTACGTAAATTATTTTTCATTTTGTTTCACCCACATATACTCTTTCTCCACGCCACCCACTTTTTCTTTTTTTTTTTTTTAATTGCGATTTTCACTGACCATCTACAATTGTTATACGATAAAGTTTCAGATTTAATAATTCAGTGCGTGATAAAAATAGCAAAAGATTCTTTTCCAACGCGACCAGTAAGAAGCTGCAAAGAGGTCGACCTTATAAGTTCGACGATAGGAATGTACAGAGTTAGGAGACGTAAAAATCAGAACGCTAAAATGAATCACTAGAAAAATATCGAACTTTAGAAACCTACTGAAGTAAGTGTAACAATAAAATATACAACGACATAAAGACAAAAGTAAAAGGATTTTCTGCCGCTTCTTTAGGTGGAAGCGTCATTGAATCAGAAAGAAAAAAAAGGGAACATATGTCGTTAACATATGTCGGTATCGGTGTAACTTTTTACATTCTCTTTTATTAATATATTTTTTTTTCTTTCTTAACAGGAAAAGAGAACATTTTTAAAAATGTAAATTAACGTTCAATTAATTTTCATTTCTTTCAGATTTTTCAAAATAATATTTTATATTTACTATTGTTTGGTGAAATCCTGACTGAAAAGTGTTGCATCGTAAACGAGCATTCATTTTCATTTACCTTCACAAACGCATAAATTGTGTCACATATCGATAAATTCACTATGATCTTGAGAAACAAATGCATACTGGACTAATTTTTTTCATATTTTTAAACTAATTGCAGATTTAATGATTTTTACTTACAGATTAATTTTCTCCGGATATCTTGCGTGTTGAAATGACGTTTACGCCTGAGATTTCGTTTGACGATTTTGCTATTCAGAAATCGCATTTTGACATTCGAATATTTTTGTTTGTTTTGTTTTTTAAACTTTATCAAACGGTTTTTTAAGCGATCAAACAATCAGGTGCGAGTTGACTTTGTGCTTTTCATGCTTTTAATATAACACATAACATTTTTTAATATTTAATATTTTATACTTTGTTAATATTAGAATGCGAGATCAGGCATACCGTTAACTTTATTGAGATAGAATGGAGTTAAAGGAAACAATGGTAGTGTAAACGGACGTTTTAATTGATCGTTTCGCGTTCAGTGAATTCAAGCTCGTTCTCTTAACAATTTCGTGTACGAATACAAGGCGTAAAATGGCTGAATACTTTGAAACTTGAAAACTTGCCCTTAAAAAAAAACTTATATAGAACCTCTGCTTGCGGATTACTCTTCAAACGACTTCCTCGGTTTCACGAGACGCGAAGTCCTCGTTTGAGGTGGCATACGCAAACGGCGATTCTCATTTGTGTAAAAAGATTTTTAAGCATTAAAGTAAATGTAAGAGTAAGAAATAAAAGCAAAAAAGAACAATATACATATATATATATAACTTAAAAAATAAATAGGAGCCTAATTTGGCATTGCTATTTTGAGCGACTACCGCATTGACGTAGTGGCTCCGAATAGTCAATAGACTTGTACTGGAACCATTTGACTTGTAATTTGACTTTTAATAATCTCTTGCACAATGAATGATGCATACTGATTTGTAACTGTCGTTTTCTTTGCTGATGTTAAGTTAGGGCAAGCCACCCGCCTACCCAGCACCATGCGCCGCGTATACGTACACATTACCACTACCAAATCAGCTATCTACCACTGTCAGACTACCATTATCGACTACTACTATCAACTACTACCGATCGTTGCGTCTCCTGAATGAGTACCGAATGCCCAAGAATCATCTATAGTCGGCACAACCTCACTCGCAGAGGTACTTACTTAAAATTAACATTTTTTTCTATTTATTGTACATACATAGCCCCTAATGCAGTTCTCCCTTTGTCGGTGTCTTGTTCGCGACAAAGGGGGAAGGATAGGCATAAACTAGAGTCAGAATAAAAGAGAATGAATGAGAGAGATAACTAGATAGCGAGAGAGGGAGAGAGGAAAAAGAAAAGAGAATGGCATAAATTAGAGAAAATATTCATTAACACGTATGGCGGTCGAGTTGATCGGGTCGATGTTTCGTATTAAGGGATTGTTTTGCTTTTACAAAATTGAATGAAAAAAAGAAAACAAAATTAAATGATTACGACAAACTGTGGAACACGACAATGTGTCCTGCTAATTTTTTTTTTTTCCTAAGTAATGTACGATCAATTAGTAACTGTAAATGTCGTTGTTCCACGTGTCGTAAAATGAATAGCTTCTCTTTCGCCGTCTCGTGACGACGAACGATAGTAAATAGTATGAAACATGATATAGCAATAGTATGAAATATCGTCAGTGTTGCTAGATGTTCGCAAATCGTGGGATCTGTATAATATATGCATGAGCATGCGTTGACAAAAGAATCAAATGATGCCATTCGATGCTTTTCATTTAAAATAACCTTGACTGATCTCGATGCTCAATTATAATAATTGCATTGAAATGACTCACAAATTGTGCATTAACAAAAATCCAAGATTTATGGAAGCCATCCGCCATTCGTGAAACTTACGCTTTTTACGTGGCGGGAACTCGACGCCATATTTACTTCAATCAATTATGTAGTTGGTCGTGCGACATAAAGTTATGAATGTGAGATTAAAAAAAAAAGGAAGGCCTGATCAACCATGCAGCCTTCAGATGCTTAGTTACGTTTTTTTTTTTTCTTTATACTTTCGGACTACTCTCTAATATACAAATTTACCAGAAGCTCCGGTATACATCCTTGTGTAGATGGTCCCAATCAATTCCACAATATGCCGTTACTAATCGTTTACTCCCATAACCCACTTTCCATCAATTAGATTCCGTAGGTTAGATTGTATTTAAGCACAGTTACTCGCTGCTTTGCCAAACATTGTCGAAACGCTGTCTCGTTTATGATATTGGTTTTTTATTATCGAACTTTTTCCTTGTCGAATTATTCACCGCATACTAACCCGTATTTCTAATTGGAAATGGAAACCACCTATTTTTCACAAGTAGCAAAGCTGTTTTATGAAGAAGAATAACGAAGTCTAAAGAGAAACGGTATTTAGAAGACAATGATAGATATAACTGAACTACAATCACTTATCTTTCGAATATAATAGTTCAAACCGGATTTGTTTTATGACATATCAGATTCATATACTTGATTTGAATGATCCTGAATATTGATCTTGATGTTCTGTAATGTGTCTCATGTTGTATTTGGATTCAATATCGAATGGAAGTAATGGTTTAGTTTTCACTGCTAATGCCAGTTAGCTAAAGACTATTGTTCACCGCCGATGAGGAGTTAAAGGTGCCTTTGTTCGATGCTAAATTACGGAAGACATTTGACGTATGCGATATGACGTTCGTAAATAATTAAAGTTGACTAATAAGAACTATTAAAAGATACGAATCTAAGACTGCCGTAGTCCAGTGGATAATATGGACGATTGACATTAGGCTGGAAACACGAAAATCAATATAATGATCAATGAATGGCCCTAGTGACGTCGAACAATGACTTGTTGCCATCCTAGACTCACAGTTCATTCAGTTATTCTATCATTCATGATTGTACCAAAATAAACGGTTGTAGTGTCCGTCCTACCATCTTCGAGTCGACAGATCAATGTTTTATGTAATGGTATAATTCGAGTAATGTGACTAGTCAACTTCACGGGCTCGACAAATTCAAATTCTAAAAGTTACATATCTTTGTGGCAGAGAATCCCCTACTACAATATTATTCGTTCTGTACGAATGCGACAGTCACTCACGTATGTCATCAACATTGTAAGAGAGTGTCAACAGATGGCGCTGTTCACGGCTGGCGTTCTCAACGATACTTGAAGTTGGAATCGAAACAATCATTTTCAGTGAAAATCATAGGATAATTCAACCTTCGTCGGAACCTGACTGCGTCGTGACGTAATGATTAAAAGCGATAAATGTCAAAATCAACAGCCACAAGAATAGAAGCATCGCTTCGTAACTTATGTTTATCATTCAAGTATTTACAAGTTGCATAATTCTACTAAGTCAGCACGCTAAATGCACTTGAACGCACGAAAGCCTTGGAAAAGTCCGCAACGGAAAGGCATTAGACCGAGAATCGTATTTTGCACAACAATGCTCCTCCCGGGACATTTAAGAGCATAATGCTAGAAAACAAACGTATTTCACAGCTCGGCGACTTTTTCCAATTAGACTAACAATCGGGCCACGAGTTATAAAAACGTGACAGATCGCGCATTTCGCAGTTTCAGCACGTATACCACAACTCAGGTCGACACTTTTATTTCGCACGCGTAATTTCGTCGTCACTCGGTCTGCGCATTCGGCGCGTTTCATCGGGGTTCGTTCCTTTTTGCGGGCCGACCACGGTTCGGAGTTTTCGTTTTTAAGCCGTCTCGCTCGGCCATTCTATCGCGGTTAAAAGATTTGGCAAAGCAGGCAAAGGTGTATAAGGAGGCGTTGCTCGCGTTAGGTGCTAACAGTAAATTTGCGCGGCGTTCCTCCGCGGCGAATCACCCTAAAATGTATTTGTGTAAAAACTTTTTTTTAAGGGTTCAGTAGCAACGAAATATTTCATTCTACTTTATGTCCCATGTTTATGTAAATTGAATGTCTTGTCGGACGGTCAAGAAAAAAATGCAATCTTGACTATTAACGGCTACTGCTTTATTGCATTCGCTTTACTGACATTTGTCGATAGAACGGGCAAATCACATTTATCCCGCAGGAAAAGGAGATTTTTTTAATATCTGAAATGTTGCAAAGTATTTTGGTAAACTTTTAGCGTCATACGAAATCATACTAAATGCTAAAAATGTACATCGTCCTACTTAGAATACCGGTAGAGTCCTAGTCGAAAGTTTAGGCATTCGAATGGAAAGACAATTCAACTCATCCAGTGGTTGCTAAGAAGAATCGTCAGTCCACTCGAGTCCCCTTTGAGAAATGTAGTGTGTATACTCACATCGCGAAAAGATAAAAATATAAAAGGTAATACGAAGAATTTAGATTTGTACTTGTAGGAAAAACAATTAGGTCATGCAAGCTGTATGTAAATAAAAAACTAGGCTCTTAATCTGTATTTAGATTATTAATGTAAATAATTGAGTTTAGCATAATCGTATTATGTCCATGTATTCATCATACACAAAGGAACTATTGGTAACGAGTAAGAGTGATTTGTACCCCTAATTTCAGCATGTCTTACGTCGATTGGTAATGGACCTTACCAAACTTCCCGAGATCTAATCGACGTTGGGCAGGGATCATGTCCATTCGAAATAAACATGTCGGGGTTAGGTATGTTCGTTTTCAAGCCATACAAGATTTGCCGATTTGTGATTCGCTAAATGCGATAACTTTTGCATAATCCCATGAAGAGATCACCAGGAGGCGATGTTACCACCCCCCAGTGACCATCCTAACTTTGTTTCTTAATTTTTTCTTATCTCATTTCTCACGAGTAAATACTTTCCGTCATTGACGAATATAACATGGAAATCCGCCAAGTTGACCTCTGGTACATTATGAACCGCCATTTTGTCTAATAATAATATGTATAATTCTATCCTCTTTTTTTTATCTTCTACCAATGAATAAGATTTCATGAATTTCTCGATTATTTCAAATGGTAACGTTCGTTGGCTTCTGAACAAAAATTAAATCGTCATCAATAGTTCCGTGATGTATGGGCCTTGAACATTTTTATTATTCTGAGTTTATTTTTCACGTCGCTTTTGTGATTTTTAAAATCATTGAAATATGTCCCTACCATACCCTGAAACGAGTATTAAAAAGCTCGCCAATAGTAAATTTGTACTATAAATTCCGCGCGCAAGAAGAGTAGATAAAGCAATGGCTACGAAAAGCATGAGTAATTATAAAGCTTTCAGCCGTCACAATAATCACATGCTGACAGCTGCATGGAAATCAGACGGTTGTATGTTTCCCAAATGTTGTCCTTGCCTTCGCGGATCGAGACTGCAGATCCATTCATCCAATCGACTGTATGTACTTTGTTGAAAAGAACGTGGAATTTGAGTTACCAATCAGAACCTTTGAATTTTCTTTTTTTATCACCGTAACTGCTAACGTTTTCTAGGAAGGCTTATATATTTTATATATAAGGAAGGCTTATATATATAATAGGTGAAACAAAAAAGTCCTTAATTTCTGTTTATATGTATTGCATGCGTTATCGTTTCAAATGTCAATAAAACATGAGCAATATTATTCGCTTAACAAAGTTGAAATGAAATAAAAACTGTTTCTTTATTATCGCTGAGGAGTTCGGTGGATTTGTTTCGGGTTTATGAATTGACTTACTTTTCCTCGTAACGAACACAAAATAGCAATTTTCAGATACTACAAATAATTGATCCTTAAAAACAGTTAAGAAACCGAACAGTTGTGAAATCCATCTGAAAGTTTCTATGAGGAATCGAGAAAAGTTTGCAATTTAATGTGATATTAATAAACAATTTTATTCAAGGTAGTGATGTTGGTTACAATGCGTCCAGCGCGTTGTCCGTTCATCAATGTCTTGTTGATTTTATAGATTTTTATATAACTGAATAAACATTAAATATGAAATTAATAGTAAATGAAAGGAGATGTAAATTTCCAACCTTTCAATAATGTAGTAGAATGGTATATTAATGTTCTAGTGCATTTCTTAGCATTTTAGATACACGATGAACTCGGTGTTACGAATCCAAGGTTCAATATCAATATAATGTAATATATTCACGTGCACATTAATAAAATGGATTATGTTAGATCGATCTGATGCTCGAAATCCTCTATGTTTATAACCAATTTATTCGAATAACAAAATGATTCCGACTGGATCCGACCACGTGAATGACTGTTTTGAAGAAGTTTATCTCCATATACTGCTGATAAATCCTTTATTCAGTTAGCAGCACGGGAAATTTAATCGTAGCATCACAATATTTAATTTTTTTAAGTAACATTTGTATCGTCGATGGAAAAACATCAGGAATGATGGAAATTTGCAGCGTAGTAATAAAACAGTCATGCACGCGAGGTCGCTTCTGGATGGATAGAGACACGAAACGTCCTGCTTTTTCTTTCACGTCAGCTTTATACTAACGTCAAAGTCTAATAAGAAAAAAACTACGAAATACCTCTAATCGATGTTGGTCTGCGATTTACAGCTCCACGGTGGCTCATCCTTCGGAATTGCCGCCCTCTCCTCACCAGTGGGAATAAGCCGTTCCTCCGTAACCGGGCGACCGGACGACCTGTACCGACGTGCTGCCCACCTAATATCCAAAATCCGTCGGGAAAGTCGTCAGCTTCGTTTCCGTCCTTCGGAGCTCGGGGATTAGCGGAGGGGATCCGCCGAAGAAGAACACACAATCGTCGGCGAAGAGCAGCGCTGAACTTAGCGAAGCTGAGAGCCAAGAGAGACAATAGACTGCCGAGAACTATATAGCCTCACAACTTTTTTTTTCTTCTTCTCTACTACTAGCCAATACAAAAAAAAATACAGGTCGAAGAAGAAACCTAGCCAATTAATGCAATTTCCGACAAATTCCGATCACTGCGAGCCGCAAGGCAGCGAAGAGATCCATATTTTTTTTGTTTTTTGTTTTCTTTCGGAAGACGCGGGCGGGAGGCTGGCCGTTTAGTGTTTACTTGAAAACTGTCGGTGAGCACTGGGCGGATGGTCGATTTAAGGGTAAGGGAAACTTTTCCGAAATCTACAAAAATAATGGCCAGTTACCGATGAGACAAAGAAACTGGCATTGTTTAAAGCAAACTATGAAATCTTCGCGATTACGAGCAAAAGGGTGAGAGTGAGAATGGGCGAGTGAGTGCGAGGGGCGGGAAGACAACGAAAGAGTCTCGCAACTATCGCCTCATCAGATCCGATAGCCATTGCATTTGACAATATTTTGTAAAGACATTTAAAGAAGAGGAGAGTTATTGTGCGAAATCGCCTGCTCCTCACGGGGCTGTCAAGCATCTATTCAGGATTCGATGTTTGCTGATCAGTGATTGAACTGGTCTCGTCGAGCCGTGTAGTATTGCAAATGTGTAAAACTTGTGGACGTCGCGACTGTCATGTGCAAAATCAGTTGGCACATCAGCCAACTTGTGCAAAGTAGACGAGGCGAGACGGCAATTCGAGTGTAATAATATTGCAAGGATGTAGAAATAACTGTATTATCTCGCGAGAGTCAGTATCCGCGAAGCAATCTTGTACAGCGTGTTAATCGTATGTTTTTTTTTCGTGGAATGTACATTTCTTAAAGTGTAAAGGAAAGAAAAGGGGAAAAAAGGAGAGAAGGCGAGACTCAAGCTTGGACCATAGATCCGACGGCAATGTCGGATTCGGCGTCTTCCCCCTCTGTGTGTACGCTGCATATATATTTATGCATATGAACCACTCTATAAATATATACATAATTTTTAAGGCTAGGAACAATAATAAAAAAAAACAACAATACAAGTAGCGCTTAAGCGAGAGACGTCAGTGCCCCGCGATCGACATATAAATTTAACAAATTTTCAATTATCATAGCTGAAGATACAACGGGATTCATGAGGGGAGCTTTCACTGCATACCAAAGTATTGACGCCCGTACGAAGCGTTTCTTTTTATTTTTGTTTTTGTAATAAGAGTGTAAGGGGAGAGCAAGGATAGGGTGCAATACGAGAATCTTCCTCGTGTTCCAATTTTGTGCAAGGAAAAAAGAGACCGAAGCGGTCGCTCCGCGGGGCGACTCTTCGATCGAAGTGATATATCTTTAATCGAGCGAAGCACGGATATGCTGTGAGAATTTTCTAGTACGTAGCGTAAAATCCACTGATTAACCACGACGAATATATTTCGGCCACGCTGTACATCGTACGTCAGTACTTTGGTTCAGATACAATCCTTCCGAGCGTACTTTACAACGATCGGTGCGAAAGAGGCGCGGCATTGGGATTTTTCGAGCTCGCGCACCTCGAGCGCTAGTAAATTGTAGTCGATGTCCAGAGGAGCGTGCAATTCCTGAGGGAGAGAGAAAAGGGGAAAAAAAAAAAACAAAAAGCAAAACAAAAAAGAAAACACGACGTCGCGTCAAAAGTAGAGCTCGCGGTCGTTCCTGTACGTATACACTGCCGAGGAATCCTACGGAGTATTGCGCGCTCAGGGTTTAGTCCTTCTTCCAGAGCGAGCGACGATTGCACGTCGACGTGTAAATATTAATGCTACTACTTATGTGACCGTGCATTTTCGTCAGGGCCAAGACGCTTTCTAAATGGTGAGCGGTCTTCCGCGAGAATCCGCCAGTGTCCAAAGCGACGCGAAACTACGAACGTAACCTAGTCACACGCACCGCGTACATAGTTCATCTGGCAAAGTGTGGACGTATTTATTTCGATTTCACCAGCTTTTATCCCTGTCGCGGTGGACCCACCTTAAGGTCCGTTCTTAAATGTCGACTAGTCGCGCACGCGATCTTAGCCCCGGACAATTTGTTGGAACTGACTGAAGTCAGTCCCATTGCGGCCGATTCCACGCCCACCTTGAGGTCGCTTCCAGACCTGTCGTCAGTGCTTTCGTTGGCGTTTCTTACAGTGAGTTAAACGCGATTAATTAGGTTAGGGCCAATCGCGCTGCTTTGGACACGACATTATTACATTCTGAGTGTGATTTTAGGATTAAGTAGATACATATTGCTACTTGGCAATACGCTAAAACGAAGATGTAGTTTTTATGTACGTAGATTTTAGAAGTTAGAGCAATCGATAAGGGCGTTTTCGTTTTGTAAAAAAATATCCGCATTCTTCTTTTTGTACACTGGACTCGACGTCGACCGTCTGCCCGGCGGCGCTCGCGCACATATATAGGTAATTGCGACTAATCGAGCATCTCCATGGTGTCGCTATCGATGAAGAATAACGTAGGAGACTGCACTTCGAATCGAAGCTTCGACATTCGACAAAACTTGCATTATTTAGTACGTTATTATATTTTTATAAAAAGCGCGCCGACCCTGGGACTATTTCTAAAAAAAAAAAAAAAACAGTCGAGACTCTCGCGCCTACGGGATTCGAGACGATAATCCCGTCGAAACTGCAACGAGCTCGACTTCCGGATTCTGGTGCAAGTGGCGACACACATCGGACACAGGTGGCGCCCCGTGCGCCCCTTTCCGAACCGTTCGAAATCGCGAGCAGTTGCTGCAATTGAACAATGTCGATCGCGAGATGGGACATTCGTCATGCGACGAACAGCGAATGTCGTCAGTTTCCGTTGCGGTCGTGATATCACCGCCAATTTTTGTCTTTCCATGAAATTTCCCGAAGCGACAAAAGTCCGCCGACAAATTGTCAATATTTGTTCGATTAATCGATAATCGATTTTGTCGCCGAATGAAATTTCGCATTTCTCCCCCAAAATAGTGTTGTAGTGGCTTTTCATCCATCACTTGTAAATAGGCAATCATGCTCACATTGTACATACTACCTGCATAATTCATCGGGTTGTAGCGGAATGAATGCAAGCAAGTTCGGACCTCTCGTTCAATAAACACTGCTAAAAGTAATGGAATGGAAAAAACAATAATAAGCGCGTGCTTGGGAGAGAAAGAGAAAGAGCGACGATCCACAGAGTCTGTGCTCGTAGTTTCGCGATTATTCGTTCGCTCTCGTGACCGAGAGAGAAGTATACTTGTAGGAGCCCGGTCGAGATGTTTTTTTACACTATCGGATACAAGAAGCGAGGCGATTACTCGCGAGGTTCACGCGGATTTGCATTTAACAGTATTTCTTCAATCGAGTACTTACGTTTACCGTTGTTCGATACCTTATTTCTTTCTTTTTTTTTTTTTTAAACTTAATCCAACAACGTCGCAATATTTCGCCATAATTAATGTGATGCTTACGGCGACCGAGCCACGCGTTTGTTTTGAAATGTTTTTAATCCCGCGGTCAGTAGAGTCTGTTATTAAGGTTTTATTGATTTTAAGAGTTTTGACTGAAGACTTTGTCCTTTAATTATTTTAAACTAGAAATTCCGTTCGATTCGTTGTTCATTCAAATTTCATATTCAAGTAGTTCAGTTTGACGCTTTTGAGCGACGGACACGAGAGTGGAAGCATCGCTCCATACATTTGCATATTTCTCTCCTCGATCAAGACAGCCATTGTCTGTCGCGTCTCCACTTATTTATCGGTTAATTTCCGAACTTGTATCGAAGAATGAAACATAAAACGCGTCGTCCGTTATTGGGCTAGAGATTAAGGATTATCCAGTAATGCCAGTTGCGAATAGCTTCGCGAAATGAATATAGAATTAATGAGAGACAAGAGACAGCGCGAGTGGGAGATAGCAAGGGAGAGACGGTAGTGTTGAGGACTTGGTACGGGGGGCGAGGAGGCGTCAGCGTAAAACAATTGTAAATAGTAAGCGAACAGCCAGTAAACGTTTACCATCTCCTCCTACCCTGCCAGTAGCCAATACGTGCTGCCGTACGATACGATAATTCAAAGATATACGTACGAGCGCGATCATCGTCGCGCGTTTAGTTGGATGAATTTTAGCGACGAAGGCTTCGAGGGCCTTCTATTAAGGCGGTTTACCGTAATTGCACATATTGTACCTTTACGAACATTCTCGCAGTTCCGAAGAAAAAGCTTTACTCGGTCCATCCCCCCGGACCGGATGGCGATTGTTGGAAAATTTGTCGGTGGTTTGATTTTAAAAAATGTTTAAATACGTTCGGTAATTTCTTTTAGATTAAGAAATTGTATTACTTAATATCGGATGGCAATGATAATCGTTCTAATTGATTATTGAATAAGCGTAACGACGAAATAATGCTGCTTTGAAACGAACTGAACGTGAAATGCACCGCGCATTGTTTTTATCAAAAATTAACGTATTCGTTAGCACTTAGATTATAGATTTCACGAGTTAAAATCGATGTTTGGTCGAGTGTAATAATCGACGAGTCAATTTGTGTATTCCCTATCCGAAGCTTTTTTAACGGAACTGAAGAAGATGTATCTTTCTTTTCGTTCGCAATTGTAACTCTTCGTTTTGTTAGATGATTTTGTCAAGAATTCATCACGCTTGCGTTGCGTGTTCGAGCGCATTCGATTTCATTGTTTTTTGGTCTTTTTGTTCCTTTCCCACACGTAAATATGAACGCACACGGAGGACATTTGTCACGGTTGCATGTACTTGGACGAGATTAACCTCCGTTTTTTTTTTTAATGACGCGACATTGGTGTGATCTTTGTGCACAATGAAATCGACGGGGCGCGCGAAACGGACAAATCGAAAGAGAAAGAGAGCGCGGTGTAAGTATCGGTGAGAATGTGAGCCGACGAGATATTGTGAGATTTAATGTTTCCTATTAATAGTAGCCGACCACTTGATGGTCGCATGGAATGTACATATGTAGCTCACTGTAGCTGATCAGTCGAGCCTGGCGAGAGACCCTCACACAAACATACACAAACACACATACGCAAACGCGTAGACACGTACATTAAGATAGACAGGCAAGCAAACACCGGATAAGACACCGAGAAACAATCACACATGCGAGGCACGCGTAGTTAAACGCGTGTGTAGTGGCGCAAAAGGTCGAAGGGAAGCGAATTCTCTTGCATGCGTAAGAGAAAACAACGCATAAGCGCGTATGCGTATATGCGCGGGACAGAAGCGCTAGCGAATTTCCTGTACTTGCGTTGAGAATCGAATGATTGATACTGTTGGAGGCTAGGCGTTAATTCGTAAGTCGTAAAGTACCTACCTTATGCATTATGAGTAATTAAACGAAAAGTATACTCCACCATAGCGCATATGCCTTCATTATGGAAAGTGGCTGGCACAAGAAGCACCAAACAATAAAGTTGCTGCAGCAAGAAAACATTGAATTCAGCGGTTTTTTATTTTCGTGGTTTATGATTTCCCTGATTTTCCTTCTGTTTATGATTTATGATTTTCGCGAAGCGTATTCGAGTTACATCGAGTTTTTATCGGATTTTTTTGTCTGATCACTTATTATTATTACGTGAACGTTGATGAAGATCAAATCAATGTTTTCTGTTGATTGAACAATCCTGGATGCCTAAATCAATGACTTCACCGAGAATGCCGGTTCAATCGAATGATGGGAGATAACTGCGCCATCTAGCGAAAAAACGGCTTGATCATTTTACGAAGACAATGCCCAGTAAACGAAGAAAGATTGCAATTATTCAATAAGAATTCAGTTTTTTGTTTTCGAATCCAATTTCTTGACATCGGAATCTTTCAGTATTCGCGTTGTTCAATCCTTGCATATATAAAATAGTAATCGTTGATTTAGAAGAATTAAAAGAATTCACATTTTAAATTATTACCGAATCCCACTTTGTTTACTGGATGAAGCATCTACGTCTAAATTCTGAACGATATACGCAGAAACGTGCAGTTTCATGTTTTCCGTGCACATACGTGTCCATTGAAATCGGATGCCTATTACGTCAAGTTATCGGGATTTTTGAGGTTAGGATGTTAAAAAATAGCCACTTTCACTTATGAATTATTTATTTGTTTGTTTTTATAAATAACATTGAAAAACGATAATATTCACTCATCAAAGACCAAAGAGAGAAAAAAAGTAATTCATTCAGTTAGAAACTACAGCTGTATTGGATCCGCCATTTTGAATTCTTCAGCTCTGACGTCAGACTCGATTTCGTAAAGATAAAAGAATGTTTTCCAGTATAAAAATTTGAATTAAAAAAAATGAAAGTCGTTATTTTTATTTATTTTCTTTAAAAAGTGCGGTTAAATTACTTAGAAACGATGGTTTGACAATATAAAATATAAAGGTATACAAAAATGTTTAGGCATCCTAACCTCAAATATATCGATAACGTGCAACGAAAATTCTGTATCGTACGATTATCCACATTCAGTAGGCATAAAAAGTTTAAAAATACGTCGTGAATATTATTATTAGACATTCAATCATTATGAACAGTGCATTACTACAAGGGTTGGTTGAATTTAGAAAAAATTGTATCCCAACCGGAACCAAATGTCCTTAACGTTTTTGAAACGTTTCAAAAACATTTTTAAAACGTTTCATGTCTGCGATGTTTATAAAACATTTCTAAAACGTATCAAAAACGTTACAGACATTTTGTGCCGCTTGGGATGGTACTAAATAGTTCAAATTGTGCGACTTATGCGTCACACTTTTCATTTGAGCTAAATAGTCGATGGAAGGAAGGTTTTATCCGAAAAAAGAAATCTACTCCTTTCAAGTGAAACTTCACTTTTGAGAATTTAGACGGTACATTTTATACAGTTTCTCAGTTTTCATTTTATATAATTTATAGAGTAAATATTTTATTAATTGAATCAACTTCAAATTAAGATTACAATTCGTTCGACATTTCAATATATTTAAATCTGCAATCTTCGAAAAAAACGTAACCTACAAATATATTTGAACGCTGTTTTTACCTCAATGTAGACTAAACCTCGACAATTTGACAGATAAGAAGAACAGAGATAACTTCAACTATGAACGTATTGAAACGTATAACGTCGAATTAAATTAGTAATGTTCAATCCGGACATGGAAATAGCGACGCAGACCGTTCTTTTCGCGAGTTTCGTTTCCTATAGGGGGCTTAATTCGCGAACGAACTTAACGGTAATATAAAAATATTTGTATCGAATTTCGTATCGACAATTCGTTCTTAAATAATGTTATGACGACCATAACATTATAATATATATATACATAAATTATAATATTATGTATATACGCATGTATAAAGTAATAACTATTAAGTGGCCGACATATTTTCACAGTATATCGTATTAAATGCACTGTTATAATCATTGCTGGGCTATATAGGCAACAATATCGCTTGTCGAGATAAAATCGAATGGATGATTCGAATTAAAAATGGCGGGATGAAATTCGTTAGGAATTCACGGCCAATCGTTCGTTTATAGGTTATATTCTCATTCATTTAAGAACGGGGCACGAATGCCTTCGCACTGGACATTGCGAAGACGAACACATACGGGAGCAACTTTGTTGTGATTTACATTAGACGTCACTTTAGAGCGACACAAGAATTGGCAGGTTGGGATCGGTGCAGACTTTAGTGTAGGTTGAATCCGGTGCTACACCGTGCCATCAATTATGCACTGGTCAGTATACTACTGTGCACGCTGCGGTTGTAATTAAGTGACCTATAAAGTTAAAGTATATAAGGACGGAGAAACGGGGGTTTAGGGATGAATTGCCGCATCTTTTGTATATATACATGTACATAGAATGTAATAACGACACGATGATCATTGTGAGGACTTAGAAGAAGAATCGGATAATGTCGCTTTCGTATCAGTAGTGATTAGTGGTCAAAGTAAAGTGTGATGACCTGTCGTTAGAAACTAAGAGGCCTTAATATATCGCATTCACGATATACACAACAATATATTAACGATACGAGACGCGTATGAATTATACAAAGGAAATATTATTATACGCGATATGGGAGTTTGAACGTAAATATAGTTAATTCAGAATATAATGTAGTGTCTGATTTGTTCGCGAATACGTGTCGTGATATCCTCGTTGTTTTAGCATGGTTTCAATAAGTGTTCGGTCATTTGCATTTTCGAACGAAAAAACACACACTGTCACACACACACACACATATATATATATAAGGGTCACGCACTCATCGCAAAAAAAAATTGTATTGTCTCGTCTCTCACGACGACTTCCAAGTGTCTTATTAACTACCAGTATTCGCTAACATTAACATTTCGATGTTCGAGAAGCCACGGCTTTGGTGAAAGCTTCCACAACTTTGATGAAAAATCGTGAAATCCAATGTAATGGTTAACAAAGAATTAAAATCGCGACATAACGTGTAGTACAATCGTACCTTTTGCATTATTCGTAACCACGTCATGTCTAGATGCATTATATATAGGAATACAAAATCGAATATAAAATCGAGATTTTTACTAAACGTTGTTGTGCATTACTAGAAATGCCATTTACCCCAAGGAAGATATTGGTGACAGCTCTTTTCTTAAAATTCGACTGGACACTTCTCATAAGTTGATTGGGCAAACATGTGCCAATATTGTATTTTCCTATAGATACATCGGTCCAATCCTTTTCCACGCTTCCATTTTATCCTCTAACATATACGGTCAATTCCAATGTAGAATGAAAATGTCATATACTTTCTCACATCTTCCATACAATAACTCCACATTATTCGTACATTGCTTGGGCACTGATCCAACAAATCTCTGAATCCTTTTGAAAAAATACTACTGGAATCTCAAAAGCAAGTTTCGATGTCTATTATAGGCATATTATAACACGATCAATGGTGTTGCAAGTAGAAGTGTTGCAAAGTAGTCATATTATACACAGTCACAGTCACTACGATATTGTTATTACTACCATTTATTACTATCTTAAACGCAACTGGTATCGGAAACTCATTATAGACATAACGACGCAGAAGAAAATCGTTTAAATCATTTTAAACCGTAGTACGTACATATATGCATTGTTGCCGTGTACATAAATAAGTCAGTGTCGAATTATGTATAAAATTATTCAAAATTTTCAATGTGTAATTGGCGTGTAGTTTACGAACGTAGTCACTTGTAGTAGACGTGAATTTTAAAGTCAAATTCAAGAGTTTCAAATATTCGCGTTTCAATGTTTATCATCAAATGTTTATCATAACAGAATGTATTCTTCATACATAAATGTTGCTTATCATTAACGTAGAAAACAATACGATTAGACGGTGAAGTACGAAATATGTAAGGGTAATTGGCGTGGTGGTACGAGTCTCATCAATTGACTTGAATTCATCTGTCGACACTGGAGCAAGGCAAACTCACGAGGATATCAATTACAACAAAATATTAGGACTATTTAAAAAGTACCTTTGGATTTTTCGCAATCACTTTTAGACTTGACACACACACACACACACACACACATATATATACAATACAATAACAACGTAGATACGGAATTGACGTTGATTGAACATGTTCTTAAGTATGCACGATCGTCATCTAGTGATGATGTAATAATCCAACACTTTTTACGTTTGACGAATGTGTGCGACTATACGGAATATATATGAAAGACAACTAAGCTTTATAAGAATGTATAAACGTGTATTATATACAATAATACGTTAGGACGCGATATTATATGTATACACTAAATTGGGTGTTTTGTATATTGTATACAGACGCTGGTGAATTTCGATAATAATACGTGTATTCCTGCGCACGGTTGTGCGCAATCTTCTGTCGTTAAAGTGTTAACAATGATATTTTTGGATAAAAACTATAAAGTTTTAACGGTACGTGGTTTTCTAAGACACTTTGACTCGTTGAATTCGAATGTATCTAACCACGTATTTTTTGACCAGTTACCACACAAACAGTGGGGAAACCAACTGGATCAGATGAAAACATCCAAATAGAAATCCAGGAAGTTATTTAAAGGAAACGCCACCCGTCATTGATGCGTCTTTTGAAGTGATTGATGCGAATGTTTTCGAGTGATTCGAAACGTTCGGATTCACGGCATCAAAGCGTCTTGGGGAAAAATGTACAGTTATATTGCTGATAAAATTATAATATGTAGGGTCATGTGTATGTTGTATTATAATAATGTATCCTTAGTCCCAAAAAGTGCTGCTGTTGACGTCCTTATTAAAATAGCAGTGCTCATTCGTTTGCCGACATTTCCACATGAATCACAAATATACTTAATTTTTGTACCACAAGATGACGAGTGCACTTCACACTACTGCTCTGTAGGTCAGTGCACTGGAAGTATCTCCTTTATATACGATTACAATCATTTCTATTCCAATAGGTGGACTATAGTAACGGCAACTAATGGATTCATTAGTAGTATTTTTTTAATTGGAGTAAAATTGAAAACGAATAAATGGAAATTCGACGGCCCTTCCCTGGTAAAAATCAAACTGTACGGGAAGTGTACACTGGTCCAAATTACATTTACTGTACATCTCGTGTACTGCTAAAACAGCGTTTAACTGTACACGAGCTGTACTTTGGGCATCCCGTACATTCGGATTTTCACCAGGGTTATTATCGGATATAAATATACATAAAGTACTTTTTGAGATAGACGAAGTACACACTTCGACGCAAGTAGACCAACGACTCACATTCCCTCGAAATTATTTATTCGACGTTTTTGTCTATATAGATGCATGACGAACCGTCGCGCTCTGTATCGTCGCCCTGTAAATATCGTATATTCTGTATAGGGAAGTTATAAGACAGCATACATTCGCGTACCTTGAAAGTAGCCCAAGCCTTTTCCATGGGTGGTAAATCAAGTAGGTTTTAATTGTAGCAACAACTGTGTTACTATACCATAAACTTATATATATATATATACGATACGATACCGAAGTGAAGGAAATTCTGATCGTTGCCAGTACGGATGAGAACTGTGTAAATACAGGAATACGAGTCTCAAGTTTTTCTTATTGCGCGGAAAATAACGACGGCGATTGTAAACCGTTTATAATAGTTATAGAAGACGAGTAATCGAACAAAACAACAACAACAACAAAAACATGACAACAATATTTAGGGAGTGTATGGATATATAGCTAGCAGTGGATTGCAACGCGAGAACCTCTCCTGGTCTCGCGGTTATTGCCGTTTTTGCATTTACGAGTTACGTATACTCCATCTATGGGTCTCTGAAAGACTAATGAATAAATCTTTTCTTCCTTTCTAGAATCTAGAAGCTCTAGGCTTCACTTCGATTTTAACGCTTATACGAAGGACTGTGTCTATATGCAATTTGCGTGTGTCATTAATCGCATAAGTATCTATATAGGTTTGCCAATACGCGTACTTTCTTACTGCATCTTTAATATACGTACTTTATTCTAATCTCCTCTATACAAGTAGGAACAACATGAATACGTGTATATCATATGCCTTACACAAACTTACAATTCATTTGCGAGGTTGCATCGTCACTGGAATGCAACCGCTTTTATCATCCGTTGACGCTCTATAGGATCCACATGCAATTATCGAATCGACAGGAATGACGTATGAGGTATACATTAAGACAATATTATGTGATATTATTTTATCAATTATAAGACGTATATGTATATAAATATATACGAATCAATGCAGGGAAAAAAGTACGAGTTCGGCGATCAATTTGATGTTCTGCATTCTAGTGCGTGTTTCTAACATTCTTGGTGTCGAGATTTTGTACATATACTAATAAAACTCGTTATATCGATATGTCTTCGACTTTCGCGATGATTTATGCCCCTCGGTCGCTCTTCAAACGCAAATGTAAAAATAAAGAAAAAAAAAAAAAAAAAAAAAAAAGAAAAGAACGTAAATTAAAAAAAGGATAAGTAAAAATCAAAGTCAAACCTCAAACGAGCGACTGCAGGTGGGAAAATTACACGGAGAGATAACACCGATTTTTCACATGCATTTGTCAACCGACCTCGACCAAACCACGAATCGGTGGCATATATATATAAATATATAGTTAAGAAAATGGCCAATGGAACCTCTTCTCGTAAACTTGTACGTGTAATATAACATGAAGCTATTGAATTTCATCGTGATTCATTGTCTCGGTGTGTCTTATAAACGAATTCATGTATATAATGATCAATTTACCTTATATCAACCCTTCGCACTGTCAACGTCGCGGCGGCGGCATTTAAGGAGTATAATAGTGCGTAAGAATGGAAAATCACAAACATATAATTCGACTATCGCTTGCTGAAGGAATTGCAAAGTTAGAAGACGGAGGGTTGTGTATGAGAAATCGTAGTTTACGTTTTAAACAAATTCGATACATATTTATATATATAAACATTGCGTATAGTTAACTCGAAGGGAATTCGTATGCCGAGGGCGGAAACATGTTATTTTCATCTAAAATCCTTCTTATACGTTCAAGTCTCAGCTGATGAATATCACATTTTGACGAGTCGACTGCCTTCTGAAAGCAAAATCATAAAACGAATTTAATAATATACTGTGAGACGTGTGATTTTGATTATTGATCAATGATGTCCATGTAACACCAAGATTTGTCCATCGACTGCAACATGGTCGATGGACAAATCTCGTCCTTCGGTCTGGATCAAATGTACTCGATATCCAGTTCATGTTGCAAACTGAAGAAAGTTGTCACCACACTGGTGTTAATAGAGATCAATATGATCGATCATTTAATCATTTAATCATCATCATCATCATTTGATCTGGAACTAGTTTGATCTGACGTCGAAATGCTAGATGTCAATGTCTTCTTGATATCAACTTAATTAAATTGTGGCAATTTCTAACATACTGAGTTCTTTACAAGATTGCGTAACTGGAAGCAAAATCGGGAAATATTGTCATAAAAGTCTGATAAGAATAAGTAGGTGTCAAAGCATCCGCTATATTGGAAGGCAGTATACTTAATGTACATAGACAATTGTAAAGTAACGTATCTTGACGCCTATGCTATTATTCTAACGTACACTTGCATTTATGAGAAAATTTACGAAATATAATTATAAAATACTGCTACGTACTAAACTCAATTAACTCTGTCTGTATCTGTGTTGGTCTGAGTGGAATATACATTTTATATCTCTCTTCTGTATATCATCCTATAGATTGAAAGGTTGCCCTTCGGAAGAATAGCGTTTCTCAAAATGTTTGGTTGTATTCAACAATCCTACCGTAGTTAGAAACGTTTGTCCAGTTCTTACGAGTAAATTGTATACCAAAAACGAAAGAAATTCGTTAAAGAAAGATTTATGGTAGTGAATAATATTTGTGGAAATAAGATCACGTTTTTCTCATTCATACCAGTAGAAACCTTCACGTCGCGACACTCGATACTTTCGTTGTTTTGAGGCTGAATTGCAGGACTGAACAATAACGCCTTAATTCCCATCATTGTCGATTTTCGATTCATCTCTGGATTATTCAATTCCTTTCGCGGCGAACATTGTACGACGATTTCTAATTCACCAGTGCCATAGGTTATAAAATTATGTGATCCGGTAGGTGATTTGTAACGAAATATCTTCATGGTCAGCGCTTTTTGTGCACCCGCAATATGTAAAAAGAAAGTTTGCCACAAAGCTTGTACCCGTAATAATTTTAGAATATTTCGGCGTTAAAACCATACGTGTGCGACATCGAACGGCGCACGTTGAGAAAATTATCACGACTTACCAATGCACATTCATAATATATAGATGATTAAAGTCGGCGGTCTGTGGAATTGGCGAAGCTAAAATGCACGAAATATCGAAGAGTGCGAGTATATCGATCGTGGTGATGTGACATTGAAATTAATCAAGGAAAACAGACCAGAGTATCGAAGACTGGAAATCAAAATATTAAAAAAAAAAAAGAAATTATAAATTCAAATATATATAATGAATATATGAATATATAAACAAAGCAAAGATACGCGCTGCGCTTTTTCGGTCGACGTACCTGCTGACGGATCGATGATCTAGAACAAAATTGCGTCTATTGTTTTGCGTGCGTTCGGGACATGCGTTCTTAGAATATATATATATATATATATATATATATATATAAGTACACGTCATACTGTAAATTTATATAATTGAAGAAGACCAAAAACAAAGTCCGATCATTCGCAAGTACGCCGATGCGAAATTTTGTGTACGAAACACGACGAAATAGCTTTCGTAGGTGCCTTTGAGATATGAACATGAAATTAATTGCGTAATTTGCTACGAAAAAGGCCCACACAAAGTTATTAACGTCGCGCATCCATCGCGTATAATATTATGCGAACGAGCGATCGATTTATCAACTCCGCACGCGGCTCTCCTTCGACAGATATAGGGCGAATGGTGTATTTGAAGTAATTAATATTAAGCGAATACCGCGCGTCTAATGTATAATTATACTAGTGCGTAGCTAGGTAGGTACCTGCATTTCATGAAATTTAACATATGCTTGAATAGCTCCTCAATAAATCGTTATACATGTTTTGATACTTCATATCTTTTATTATCCTAAACCCTTTTATTTTCTGTATTTCTCATACTTTAGCTTTCCATTGGATCATGTCTGCAATCACTCTTCCGCATTTAAGGGCGTCATCCTTCTATGAGGAGTGCAAAATCTGCCTTTACAGCGGTAGAGACTTGCAATAAATGTACGAGAAAGATGTACAAATTGCAGAGCGCTTTTTTTTAGGAGTGGACACATTGATAGTATAAAAGAATTGCACGGGGACTATTGTATTTTGACTTGATAAGGTGTTTCCCAAGTTTCCAAAGTAGAACAATACATTATTAAGGATGGACTTAACCTCAAGCGATTCTAGATAAATGGATATCATCTGGAATCAGTTACGCACATCTGAACATTCATATGAACAGAATGACACATTTTGCCTAATCAGGTCAAGTGTCAGTTTACTGTAGCAGTATTTGTGTGGAATATGCAAGATATTACTGATGGTATTCCAATATGGATGTTGATCTATTTTAATTTCTTTTGTTACTTCTTTTAGACCGAGAAAATTTTTAAATTTCCAGTTTCATTAAGCTTTGCACACTTTGCTCCTTAAAGGAGAAGAAATTATTCTGACAGGGAAAAGTATATATTTGAAAGTCACCTTCTGGTTTTGTTGCTTGTTGACTGGTTAAAACACAATCGGTAAAAAAAGTAAACTGGAAGATGTCCTAACTTTGCCGATATGTGTTCCAACTATTCCAGGGGATGATTGATTCCACTATGTTCACGGACAAGCTGTGATGATGTGCGTTCAAACTATACGTTGACCAATAATTCACCTATTCGTCAAATTCTCACACAAATCACGTGACTATAATTCGAGAAAAACTTATTTCATAGATCCAATATTTGACTATCTTAAATTGAAAATTATCACGACTGGATGTAAAAATCATAGGACCCAAAATTAGTGTGTCACTATAGTAACGCTAAGGTCTTCAGAGTGTTCGACATGTTGCATTGTTAAAGTGGATTCAGCCAACCACAAAGTAACATTAATTACGTAACCTGAATGTAAAATTTATGTATAAAATAATCAAGACATTTTGTGATCCGTTACATAATTGTTACTTGTCGTGTTTGCTGGAGACTATTAAAGGAAATTATAAAAGGGTATTTACCGTCAAGGGTAAATCCGCATTAAAATATATTTAATATTAAAATTCATCGAATAAAAATGCGGTGAAACCATTGTTTCATGTAACGTTGTTAGATTTAATTAAACATTATACGGTGATCAGAATTCCTTGAGAAATGATACTTTGTCACTTAAAAAATTGAAATCTTTGAATTTTAATCGGCAAAAATGATTAAATAACTTCATGTTCTATATTGTTTCCTAATGTCAATTGTATGCGTACTAAAAATAAAGATAAAAATGGTGTTTTCAATCATTTGAAAAATATTAGTTATTGAACAAGAGGAAATTCATCTGCCACATCTTCGAGACAAGTTGTTCAGTCTAATGCACCCGTCGATTTTAGTACAGTGAAGAATGACATTGCAGCTTTCGTGATCTGTAACAACAGACAAATATTTATTTAAATAATTCTCGATGATTTTAAATTAACTTCATTCTAACATTTTGGAAATATATACGAAATTATTCAAAATTTTTTTCATTTCGATCATGCGATTTTGGAGTAATTCCAGAACTAACGTTATGTGATAAAAAAAAATAAACGAAATAAAATCTTATTTAAAAACTCTAAATACTATATATATTTAGTGCATATTAAATATTTGTCGAGCTCATAAGTTATATATCGCTCAAAATTTTCATGTCTTTTTTCTCAGTTAATTTAAATGGGATTTAATTAATATAATTACTGCGGCGAAGTTCTCCATGCATAACACATAAATTGGTCCAGCCGTCAGAATACATTTAATTTGGCATCTCATCATTATCACCTGGATTGCCCGTTGTAATCTGTACGATCCTACGTACCATTTACAGTTATAACTAAAAAATTAAAAATATACTTGAATTATGGTATGGTTATGACATGCAGATATTTTTACGTTCAACGCATGTCTACTTATTGGAATCATTTACTTACGCGGAAAGATAGATTTTGTAACTTTCGTCCATAAGCACTTCTCCTGGAAAACTGTTGTAAAACAGATGACTGATCTGCGCGAAAGTGAATGTGCCAAATCTTATCATGTCGAAATGACCCCATTTCATGACTGTCTGATACATAGTAGGGAATGAAATAAGATTGAGTTAATGCTTCACATGAAATTCAATTAAAACTAAAATGTCTAACAAAATATATTTATATACATGGTGCGTCTCATTTTACGCGCACCACCGGAATTTTGCGAAATCCAAGCCAGATAGAGAAAACTGATCCAGACAAAAGTTGAAGGGGTTGGAGGGGGTTATCTTGACCTTGAACTCGATTGTCAAGGTAATTTCAAGGTCAAAGTGATGTTTTTAAATTGGAACCTCTACTTTTGGTCTCGGATTTGACAAGAGCAGAAAATTTTACGTTCGAAACGATATTTTCAGCAAGATCATGGCAAGGTCTAATGAAGGTGAAATTTGTGAAAATTGTTGAATAACTTTAAAAATCAAGTTTAATATCAAGGTGATTGGTACCAGAAGGTGGCTCGAGCCTCGCCATCCCTGACATTTTTCTTCCGAAATATCTTGCTGTTTTCAACCTCTATGCCGAGCTAATGTCCATAATTTAACAATTTTCGCAAATTTGTTACTTCATATGACCTTGCCATGACCTTGCTGAAAATATCGGTTTGAATGTAAAATTTTCCGCTCTTTTCAAATCCCTGGTTAAAAGTAGGTATTCACATTTAAAAAAAATCACCTTGACCTTGAAATAACCTTGAAAATCGCGTTCAACGTCAAGCTCCTTGGTACCATTGGATGACCTCCTCCACTCCCATTAACTTTTGTCTAGATCATTCTTCTTTATCTGGATTAGATTCCGAAAAATTCCGGTGGGGCGATTAAAACGAGACACCCTGTATACAGCATAGGACCCCCTTATTATTTTCATTTTTCGGGTCAAGAAACACGGTGCCTCTCTTCCTCATTTTAACGTTTTCCCTCAACCCTGACGTTGGCAATGGGAAAAAGAGATGCGACCGGGTGAAAAAGTTGGTAATGTGCCGGACCGGCATAGTACGTTATATGGGTTGCACATTGTGATGAATGCCAGTACAGACCGCCGATAGTCTGCCAACGTCGGCACAGTACAGTCATTATATTAGCACCACGAAGATCCAGTACAGATTTCAAGTACTGTCAAATTATCGTTTTCGGTATTATCCCGAGGGTCGGCATTGTACCGGGTCGGTGCTGGTGCAGTGGAGAATTTAAGTGCTGTTTTATGTCGATAGTCGACTTGTATCGGTACAGTACTGGCGTAGTACAGTGCTTATGCAACATTGTCGCCACCAGGAGCGCGCGCGGCGCTCGCACCTCCGTTCGCTCTCGCTATAGGCTCCTTGCAAAGAATATCGTGGCGCGCCACTTGCGGAGAAAATTGTCATTAATGTCGTTCCCGTCATATTCAATCGTTTGTATTGTTTGTATACAGGATTTGGAAAATTTTGTACAAAGATTGTGAGCCAATTTAGTAAATGTTAGGAAAAGTTTTGCGAATAATGTCCAGTAAAGATTCTAAACGATTGTGCCGTATACAATGTGCTGATGGCTTGTTGACAAAAGGTCATGAAGTAGAACTTAAGAAAAAAGGAGGTAATTAAAATAAGGACTGAGGGCTACTATATGCAAGCACACATACAATACTTACAACAATGCCGGTAATACTCATTAAGGGCATAGAAATAGCCAGTTGATAGAAAAAGGACATGCTGTAAATGTCTTGTAAATTATCACGCAACCTGAAGCAAACATAATTTATATGTGAATACGCCCTGATGAAATTCCAATCAGGATTGATGACAATTTATTATTGAACCGTGTGGGTTTCAACGGAAGTATAAGTAAGTAATTATCGGCCATAGTAGACGGTTCCATTAATTAGTTTATATTGCCGTGCGTTTCTACTACAGCGATTCGTGACTTCCTCAGAGATTATAATCTTAAAAACGAATTAACAGAACCGTCTATGGCCGATTATTACTTTTTATTTTTCTGTTTATACTGATAAAATTAAAAACAATGTTTTTATAAAGTTCATAATGCATACATACGCTAATATTTCTTTGTGCTGTAATACAAATTCTCTAATAGCAGTGAACATTTTATCGTTTTCTTTAGCCATGTGAAACTTTGTATCACTTCCTTCAAATCCAGATGCTATTGCCTCTAATCGGTACCTGCAAGATATAAAATCTCATTGTATTATTTGTCGAACAATTCACAGTATATACTTAATTAAATGAAATGAATGATTTGTTATTAAATGTAATATATCTGCATTGATTTACCGCAAAACTGCAAACATCCCATTAGTGTATTGCATGTAGGCCATGTATGTCGTATCCACCGCAAGGAAAGCAGTGATGCCACATAGGGATGTTATGTATGCATGAGCCAAAATAGGGTAAAAGTACTTCTGTACATCGACAAAATATTGTGCTTCATATAGTGGTTTCCTTGGCCTTGATTCGTTCAAAGGTGCTACGAAATTTAGAATGATTGGTGTAATTGGAAGAACCATATAAAAGAATATCACTACGTAAGCCATAGCTGAAAAGAGAATTTTTCATTAGTTATACATGGATTTTGATTAATATATTCTAAATGACGAATGCATTACGAATATAAAAGCGAATAAATTGAGCTATTATATACTTCTTTTACAAACAATACTATGTTTTGTGATGCCGAAAGGTGCAGAATCTGAACATGAACTTGAACGTAATGGTACTTGCAAAATAAAAGTCTAAAAAATCGAAATGACCATATCCTTCTATTTTTAGGGTGGCTTAATCGAATGGCGTAGGTGAAATTTTTGAAAAACGTCATTTTACAATACTTTTTTTTCATAAATATATCCGAAAAACAGCGATATTTTATAACATTTTTTGTTCAATCGCCATTTTCACTATGATAACGATTTCATTTTAGAAACGTGTTCCGAATAGTTTTACTTCAGAAATATGCATTTACATATTTTGTTTTTCACTGCTTTCATTTTTATTAGATTTTGCAAGTTTAGATATTGTTAGATCGTATAAAATAAGTTATTAAATATTAGGGGTGTCATTTATTCTGTTTTTTTTTTTTTTTTTTTTTTTTTTTTTTTTTTTTTTTTTTTTTTTTTTTTTTTTTTTTTTTTTTTTTTTTACTTTTTTT
>JAPYZR010000271.1:0-80209 GCA_030522945.1 Trichopria nigra | reverse complement strand
GCAATTGTGTCATCAACCACAACTTCGGGCGCATCGAACTGCGCGTTTTAAAAAAAAAATCATGTTGTTAGGACGTTTTGTTCATGAGATAATTGAAAAGAAGTGAATGAAAAAATTTAAAAAAGTCGGAGATGGGCGGAAAAATGTCAATTTGCGACGTGAACCACTCGGTGGATATATTCCAAAATCTAATCAGTTCTTTCTCTTAGTTTGGCATATCCAAAAAGAAGTCGACGAAGTTATTCTGTTCATTCGTTCGTGAGTTATCGAGCGAACACACGAACGTACGTACAGCATATCGGACATTTCGAGTTTCATGTCTTCAACCCCTGCCTTCGACCCGATTTAATTTTTACACGATAATAAAAAAATACCTTCATGTTGTCCAGAAATAGACGTAGAGAATGAGTGGTCAATTTTAAAAATCGGTCGAATAGATTTCCACCAAAAAATTCCCAAAATTGAAGAATCGGAAAAATTTTTGTTGGAAAATTCAATACTTCGCCGCCTTGCGTCAGGCGAAGTAAAAAAGTTGTGTCCCCATTGAGTAAATGTAATAATAAGTTTTTTATCATACATCATAATTCCTGAGGTTGTTCAATATAAAAAGTTTGATACAAATTCTGGCTGCATTGCTTGCGTATATATTAAAATAGTCTCGAAATTTAAAAGTAACTTTACTAAATTACTTATTCTTTTTAAAAAACTTTAAGCTATTCTTTTTAGACAAATATCCAAAAATTATTTATTTATTCAATATTTATATTAAATAATGTAATAAATAAAAAATACACACACGCAAAAACAATATATGCCACTGCAAAAACATTATTAATGTGATTTAAAGAAATAACTGGTTCGTTTTTTATCATTTCCCTAAACCCCTTTACTAGAGAACCCCATTCCTACAGAGAATGCCCTCCAAAGAAATGAAACTAGTTTACGATTAATTTTTCTTGATTTTTCCTTACTAAATGCTTTGAATGTTATAATAATATCGAACATCTTATGTAGAATTAGTAAATCATTCAAAAATTGATAAACACTTACTTTCGTAATATTTAAAGATGTTAATTTTTTATTACATTTTTCCGTATTATATGTACATCAATTTGTTGTGCATTCATGCTCATGCATTCTTTGTAATTGCCTAGTGCGGAACATGATAAGTGGATCTTATTAATGATTGAAAATCATCGTCAAAAAGTGTAGTTGAGTATAGCATTGGACATTTGTAATTAAAATCTGACCCATTGTTCCCAACGTATGATATGGAAATTTGGAAAATATGTGAAGAAAATTTAATGAAAAAAATTATCAAATTTTATTTATATCATTTCTCAGCCGGTACAAGTTATCCTATTGTATCATCTATTTGATAATATTTATTATTCAAATGACCATTTTAATTATGTGCATATTGGAATGATTTATTGATTACTAATTAATTGACTTAAAAGTTAAGAAACCACATAAAATCAAAATCACTACAACTTTTCTAAAATTCTCGTATGCACTCGATAGACTTTTCCAAGTTTGAAATTTAAAGCCCAAAAGTTAAAAAAATTTATAACAGGAATAGAAACATGGAGGAGGACAGGAATGGAAGGAACTGTGGTTAAACTTCCCAATGTAGAATGTCGTTCGTGTCCATCATGACATGAGCTACTTTGGATGTGTAGGTGCTGAGAACTTGCCCATTTTTTTTGCTTGTCCCATTTGCCCATTGTCATGTTGCTCATTCTACTGAAAAAGAAACAAGATATTCTGCAAAAATGAATTATGTAACAATTTTATATATGACCCTATTAACTATTATCAATGTCTAAAAGCAGACAGCTATGAAGCCATTCAATCAGACCGCGTCGGATTAAATGCAATTAAATGCGTACACCAATACTAATCTCTGTCTCAACAGAAACGGCTATACTGTAAATCCTTACAGAGTTTATAGTTTACCAGAAAATATAAAAAAAGACTGAATAACTTTAATATAATATATATGTAAGCACATGATTTTTAAGCAAGATTTAGATTGTTGCGACAAACATCTTGTTTACACTTTTTATATTTGTACCATTATTACTTTTGAATAAAATAGGATGGTTAGATTTATATTTCCATAATTAAAAACATGAATATAAAGAAAATACATTCTTTATATTTTATCAAATCGGAATAGCGTAATATCGATAATATAAAATATTTCTAAATCTTTCTTTGATTCTCAATTTTTAAAAATGTTCTGTACTGAGCCTGTACTTCACTACACAATAAAAATAAAGTAAAGCAAGTCCTATTGCATTAAGCATGAATCTGTGACCTATATTCTCACAAAATTTATTTTGGTTATCAAGTCTTACTTTCAGTCATCGTTTAAAATTGAATCAAGTTTTATTGGAGACATTTTTAAAAAAAGAACTTAAAAAAAGCACAAAAATACTTGTTGAGATTACGTGGAATCGTGTTAAAAACGATTGTTGAAAGAATTTTATTACAATAATCTATTGGAACATTTTCCTAACATGAAAATTATCTGTACATTAATATTTATATTTAAAAACCTACAAATATTTTTTTACATATGGTTGCCATGATCATGACACATTTGTCCTGACCAATATTATAAATAATACAAATCAAGGGAGATAAAAATTTCTTTACAACGTTGTTTGTACCTTATCGGAAAATTGAAAAAAAAAATGTTCAGGAAATATAAAATCAAATATTGATAATAATACTTTAGATATTAATTGAAATTCACTATTTTCAAAATGACACCACCTGCGACACATCATTTTGCATAATATAAACAATAATTTATGTATTTTTAAGTAACTTAATTAACTTCTCAGCAGGGTTACCAAATCGAAATAGAAGAGAATTTTTTGATCGTCGAAATGGTACGTTTCTTAAAATATTGCAAAAGTAGCATGGTGTTCACGACTCACATTATATGATGTGTTTTTTGGTGATTTTTGTGAAATGATTTTTTCACCACTCAACTGATCTGTCGTAACTTTTCTATCAACCGGACAATTCAATTATCAAATTCTGCCATCTGAAAATTAGATATTCGAACCCTTGCTATATCAACCCAACACGCAACTCTCAAAGTTATTACTTACACATCAAAGGGTATTATCTCTAAATTAATAAAACTATATTTAGTTGTATCTGCAATTTTCTTATTGCAAGACCCAAATACCATATGGACGGTCAAAGTACGTTCCCTACACAGTGGCAACTGGACGAACATTGGATGTCCTTGTACCCCGCCTGGACGTACAATGGACGTACATGTGATAACTGGGATAGACGTCTGCTAAACGTGCATCGTGGTTATGCAATGGTAGTCTCGGATATGTATTTAGGATCCATCCACCAACACAACACAATCCGTCCCGTGAAATTCTGAGGAGCTCCTGAGGACATCCCGGGACGGATTGTGTTGTGTGGGCAAAGAAAGTACGACAATGATGTAGTGAATGTACAAAGAACGTCCATCAATAAACGCGGTGGGTAAAATTTTCGGTGTACAATGGACAATTTGTTGTCATTAAATGGAGTAGGGAATGAACATATAGATGTACATATATTGGATATCAAATAGACATGCAGTGGGAATGAACATCAATGTAGATGTTCCTCATGTTCATCTTACTCCATGACCTCATGTTCATCTTACGCCTAGCCATTGTTTGCAAGTAATTCGTTTCGAATATCCAGAGTATATCCTGTTGAGTTTGAATGAATGTTCAAAGTTATTTGTTGATATTTTGAACGTTGGTCGAAATACGGACTAAATTTAATAGTAATTAATAATTATCTTATGGTAAATTATATCACTTAAGGTAAGCGTACCAATGATATGAACCTACAGTCACTGGTATGTTTACCTTAATTGTTATTAATTGTTTTTCAACTTTCATTCTTTTGCCCGCTGGATCCTCTTTTGGATGGAATTTTTGCACTGTTTTTGGTCTCTACAGGTACAGCACGAGTTGCAGAACATTCGAAAAAAACTATTAAAAAATGATGGTATAGATGCACATATACACGCACACATACTACTTTCAAAATTAGAAGGAACATTATCATGTGACATTAAATGATTCTTTTCTCAATTTCGAACTACCGCATGCATTGTCTAAAAAGCTCTAAGTACGTATCGCCTTACTCGTTGGGATAGTTAGATCTTTTTATATTTGGATTGTTTTTGTTTAAATTCTATTTTATATTGATGACGCGAAGAATTGTTGTAGTTTAATAAAGTGTTCGTGATTTTTATATCTTGTATCGATTTTAATCATGACATAAAAATCAAGAACATTGTATCAAACTACAACAATTCGACGATATAAGCATCTTAACAAGAAACAAGGAACATATGCCAGAATAAATCGTAAATAGGCGTCATGAAACATCCTAAAAACATATATATATATATAGAGATATTGAGAAATAAAGATTCAGAAATAAAAAGGAGGATATAGTTTTCGATGAATGAGAAATGACTAAATATAGATGTATGCTTGATAGCGTGAAAGGTAATTAGTGCGTACGAAGTGCAGTTCGTAAAATTAGACAGAATGTAAAGAATGGACGATTTGAACAAATATAGGAGAAGTTATGAATGGATGAAAAATGAAAAGTGTAAAAGTGTGAAAGTCGCAAATGAGTGAAGTTTTGTGCATATGAGAAAGAGAAATGTGTGTGTGAGTGTGTGTGTGGGTGGGTGTGTAAATAAATATATATCAATATGGTGCCCTGTGTCTATATAGTAGAAAAACTCTAAAGTGCTCTGCTGTTATGAGTGTTTCAACTTTTTTTGTCTCTGATCTTAAAATTCAGATTTTTAGGCATTTACGAATAATGGAGGATATATTCAGGAAAATAGGCATGAAAATAATGTTCACTAGAAAATAATTGCTGAACAAAAACAAAAAATTTCTTTTAGGTATACCTCAAAATTAGTTCTTGTTTAACCTTCCCATACAAAAATTCCGACACAATAGGAAATCCCGAGAAGCTCCTTAGGTCAAGAAAACACATTTGGACGTCCTCAGGAGCTTCTCAGGACATCACGGGCCGGATTGTGTTGTGTGGGTTTGAAATCCTTTGAAATCCTTTTTAATCTATGTTTTGATCTTTCAACCTTTTTTTTACTGCGAATGGAATTTACGTTCGAATATGTAATATATGTCCCATTACATTCTTATTTTGTACATGGACGTTTACTCTGCTTAGTGGCGATAACATGCAACCAAATTTTCTACCAAATAGTGAAAGGCTTTAAACAGTTTGGGATTCAAATTAAGCTTAAAAGCATAAAAGATCGGTTGGAAGATTAAAGCAATAGGGCTGTTCAAGATTAATTAGGAATTTTAAAATGAAACTATACAGTGTAAATATTATCGTTTAAAAAGAAGTCAATAATATAAACTGCAATAATGCTGCAACATAAAAGTTCTTATTATGGTTATGGATAAATTAAAAACCTGTAATTAGTAATTCATAGAAATTACCTGTAACTAACCCTGTAATTAGTAATTAAATGTAGGTCACTGTAAGAACTAAATGGGACATTTACATTATTTCATCAACTTTCTACCGATATGCTGTATAATATATTGTGTTTTTGTAACGAATTAAATATTCCATTAATTTAGAATATTATAATGTTATTCCGATATTCAAATATTGTCTGAATAATTGAAGTCTTTGATAATCGACAAATGTAATTTCCGAACCAAAACACTATATCGTAAGCTACAATAAACAAACGGTTTATTTAACAGATCTATAAAAATAAAACACAATAACTTGGATAACCTAATAACTATAATTATATATTTATTTAATATATAGATGTACGAAGAAGTAATATTATTTTTTTATTTTTGTACAAGAGGACATAAACATTACCTAAATAGAAATTTAAACCTGAAAAAATCACTTTTTTGACTTTGCAATAATTACGACAATATTTACACTAATTAATGCGTACCTAATGTACTCTTTTAATAGGAGAGCATGATAACTCCGACGATTCAAAACAGTGAAAATTATTGAAAATCAGTGACAATTAACTGATTCTCAATTAAATACTTAATACACTGTAAATCAGTGACTAATAACTAATCTTAATTAATAATTTGGACACGTCATTTTCACTTTTAAATTAAAAGAAAACACATAAAACAGTCCTGTCAATAGTCTCAATTCTATTGAATGTTGCGAACATTCGTTTTTGAAATAACGTTGTTGATATTGCTGGAGTATTATCGGCAAGAATGTTGCCTACATAGAGACAGTCTCCTGTGTCAATTATAAACTATACCTTTCTGCAAAAAAACAATCGAGTTATTCTATGTAATGGTAAGCGGGAAAGAGTAATGTCGACATTGGTGCCAACAGTAATTTTTGTCCTACAATTATATTAGTAAAGTGTTCTTTACTTAACGGATCTCATTTGTAAATTATATTTAATATGCAGATGTACAGCAAATGATCTTCTTTTATATCCTTACGAATGCATAACTATAACTTCTCATGACGTCGTGGTTAAAAACCAGTGTTATCGTACCATTGTTTCATAAATGAACATTCCCATTACCGGGAGAGGATATTTCTTAACGAGTGTGCGATTAATCCAGCAAAATACCACGATTAAGCTATTTATTACTACATTATTATATTGACCATGAATATATGTCCCTCGAGATCATGTGAACGTATATAATGTTAAATTCGTTTATGAGGAAGGGGGTATACAAAAATAGAAATTTGAATTCCTTATAATATTTTCTAAGACGTAACAATCGCGTGTATATTGAAAAATTGCTTAAACCGTAGTAAAAAAGTAAAACTATTTAATTACCATCTGCTTCTTGACTCTATATATAGAGAGAGGAGGAGAGTTTTAGAGTAATGGAATATTTAGAATTCTTCTTGTGGAAAACAAGGATAAAGTATCTCATCAATGGAATATTTCTCGATCGAATTATACGGAAATTTCTAGTCATAATATATAGATATTACTAATTTTATTCGATTCATTTGAATGACAAGCATTCTCAGTTGATTCTATGCTCCGGATGAAATTTTGGTTAGATCTAGTATGCTAGAACTTTGCTGTGATATACTACGAACATAAGTTTGGAGATATCCGTTATACGCGAATAAATTTATTCTAAACGAGTATAACTTAAACTAAGCATTGCAAGAGATGAATAAATCAATCTCTTAAGATATTGTTGGCTGATTTTCATCATAAGTCACTGCTCATTAATGTTTAGCGCCTTTATTTCCATACATCACGAAACTCGATTTATATATAATACCGGCTGCTGCTTGGAATATTCATACAAATTGACTGAGTGGATTTCCGATCTCCAACCGTAATGATTCGTTCAATTTGTGAAGCAAAATCACGCTAATGGATCGGTTATTTCATTCTATACCACCAAAACATATTTAAGAATACTTTACGACTGATAATTACTTTTTATTTTTGTTTCTAATATACGTAATAAATGCATGATAGTTATTAAAAATGGTCAGACCCTCAATATCTGTTGGTTAAATTTATGCAAAAATAGTTTGTCAGTGGGTATCCATAATTTGTGTCAGTACTGTGACCCTTCATCTCTGAGGAAACATTTATATTTACCGAAAGAATAATTTTTAGCTCGAGACATTCATCTTTAAACTAGTGTTTTTTTTTTTCTTAATAAATGCTGAAATCTTTTAAACTGTTCAATTGCACATCCGCGTGTCATATGTTTAAATACAAATCATTATCGTAATCATTTCAAGTATGAAAGTCGCTAAATTTTTTGAAACTTTTTTTAAATGTTAATGTTTTCTTAGAAATTTGAAGTACTTTCTATACTTGCGGAATGTTTAACTTGCATAACCTCGCATAACCTAATTCCGCTTCCATTTGTCACTGAATGCTCTGTACACCAAACCTTCTGCTCTATTTTCACTGTGTCTGTCACTCCTTTTACATTCACCGCTCATTTTTAATTAGGAAAAATGAATCTGCATATGGCGTCTGAAAATGAAACTTTATCATGTTTATTTTTGCTTACAACACACAAAACAATTTTATTTTCATTTTTAATTTTACAATTATTTAGATTTTTATAAATATTCGTGCTCTTCAATATGAAACTAAATTTATCTTTTAAACTGTTTCTGAAACTAATTAAAGAATCATCGATACAACATGATTATTTCACAGTAATGTTCAATCTCATTGAACCATATGACGTTCATTATTTATTGCATTATCCATTACTTCATTTTATATGTACTCGTGTCGGCTATTCTTACAATGAAAAAGAATTTTGACAGTTTTGGATTGCTCATGCCTCTGTGAAATATGCACTCATACCATCAAGCATTTTTCATCGATCACGATTTTTATTTTTGTCAAAAACAATAACTAAATTTCATGCAATATTAAGATGTAATATATACCTACCAAGCTATAAAAACTAATATAAAATCCCTGATAGAAAAAGTGAACATTTTCGGCCATACAGATAATTTTTTATATCTGCTAGAAGAGACATTTTCTCCCGGGGAGAAAACTATAAGAACCGCATATATACAGTCTCATCTTTTATTTTTGCTTACATTAATGAAAAATAGTACTTTTTCACAATGCTTCCATACTTTGGTGAATTTTAAATATATTTTTCTCATGAAAAATAAGTTTCGATTGAATATATTTAATCTGTCAATGAACATCTACTTTGTAATGAGATCATAAGAGTCCTCCGATGTTGACTTTAAGAATGTTAAACTTTAATTTATGTAAAATTTGTGCATGTCATTAGTTCATAGACAATGGACAGCAAATGTGGCTAATTTTATGACAGTTAAAATGGCCACATTTTTTACCAGGGATCAGAGAAAATTAATTAAGTCAAATGAAGGATATGTCAGGTCGCCGTAAAACTTCAGTCTCTACCTATTCTATTATGTGTATTATGTATTAATTGTTACTGATGTTTGAATTCACTTCAGGATTTAGTTTATATTAGTTACATGAGTGCTATACGAGTATCAATACTCAATTACGTGCTCAATGGAATAAAATTAAAAATGATTAATTCGCTTATTCGAATCGACAACAGTACATGAGGTGAAAAGAAACGATAATGATTAAGATTCTGCTATAATTATAATACTATTCGACCACGCTAGTGACGTAAGCACTTTTGACACTTATACTTATGAGATTTTGTCCATCGGGTCCATTGATATCGGGTTATTTGCATGAGAACAAAAGATCCAATAGTTGTGAAAAATCAAAAAAGATTTCTTAATGTTCAGCTGATGAAGCCAATTAAGCTAGAAAATAGGTAGTCCGAGTATCATATAATTAATGACCACTTAACGCGATGGACAATGTCGGCCGCACGTCGCGGTGGGCGAAAGAACTGCGGCGGCGTCCGGCATCGAAAACGTGGCACTTGTCCCAATAGGTTTTTGGAAAATTGATGATGTGAATTTGACCTAACAAGAGAAATTATAAAGGCGGATTATTTGCAGTCAAATTGAAAATATATACAGATCTACGTACGAATACTCAGTACAGTACATTTATTGGATGTAATGTGTTCTATCACATAAGACGAGAATGAAATTCACAATTATTCGAAACGGAATCGTTTTAAAGGAGTATCGAAGAAACTCGACGTCGCTATTCTTTCGTCAACCGAGAAACAGTACATAATCATTTACGTTCCTTCAACAATATTCAAGGTTTGCATTAATACAGACAAAATTTGTATTTTGCCAATGTTTTCTACTGCGATTCTAAACATAGTCCTAAAATTTATAGAGATATTAATTTATGTAAATGATTGCGAATACTATCCACGTACCTAATTTTTTAAATATTCAGGAAGATAGCATAATTTTTATAGATGTCGCGTGGTAAAAGATTGTGGATTTCTCGATCGATCTTTTAGGCTAAATACTTTTCCTTATAGAGTCTTTCCCGATAAAGAAATCTATAATTTCATCATTCATTATTGAGGTGTTCAAGTAGTGGATAGCATTGAAAATGAACTATTTTAATTTCGAAGAAACATTAGACAACTACTAGGTAGATAGAAACGTAGCAGAAAATTGGCATTAGAAATTTCGTTCTGCCAAACTTGAATGAAAAACATATACTTTACAAAAACTTTCTTACCTATCAGTCACTCATGTACATGTCAAGAAAGTACAAATAATCACCACTGACCATCAGTTATTTCTGTTACTCCGGGCTCGTGAGTAACTGTAATATTGCTTGTTATCAAGGAGCTTAAAGCAACGAACGAGACGTTGAAGAGCCTCCAAACACAACTGGAATTTGCTTACGCTACTACTGCGTCGACTGGAGCTCCAGTAGCTGGTGGCGACACTTTTGGGTCATATTTTGGCTTAGGTGGATCTACTGGCACCGTTCTAGGTGGGAGCGTCGCTGTACCTGGTGGTGTGCCGGGTAGCACGACGCTAACTGCTATTCTGGAAACGAAGGACGCTCGTATTCAGACTCTGGAGAGAGAAGTGCAACTGCTGGAAGTGGAACTTCAGCGTATTAAAGATTGCAGTGGTAGATTACGGGAACAACTTTTAAAATCGTCAACTGCCGGAGGACAACAGACTGGAGGGAATTTACACATCCCCGCTTTAGCAGGCCAAACACCGACTGTCGTTCGTGGTCCATATAGTGGAACAATGCCAAGTAGTGTTTCTGCGGCGCTCTCTAATTCTCTACTTACTAGTTCAACAGGTGGGCCTAGGTCATGTCTTAATTCTATTCCGTCTAGTACATCATCGACAGGTGTGGCAAATCCTTTCACAGATCGACATTCGCAACATCTGCGCCAGTTACAACATCACCAACACCAGAGTCACCTTCATCACTCCCACCAGCAGCCACACTCCTATCTCCAAAATCCTCATTATCATCAACAACACGCCCAGCAAGTCAGACATTTGAAACATATTGAGCCAGCAGCGGCCGGTGCTCTCGCTCTTCATGCACATGCCTTCAACAAGCACGATTTGAACTTCAAGCGACAAGTAAGTTTCTTCATCAACAACGTGCGCATCGAAAAAAATGATGTCTTGTAAAAGCAAGCAAACAGGATGACGGTGACCGTGATATATACACATATATATCGACATATATATATTTATATATATACATATATGTCAAGTCGCTTGCGACTGTGGAATACACATAGCACATATGGATGCTGATAAACGTATCATATCAAGATTTTAAACCACGAGAGGCCTGTTTCATTACGTGGATATATCTTTTAATATTCTTGGCAATAATTGTCAAGACTTAAGGCTCTATACTGAAAAGAAATTAGACACACTATTGGCGAGCATTGCTAAGCGTATAAATATAAATACATGCTCTGAAAGTTATAATCAATGAAAGGCATATGACCTGAAATAGTATATTTCAAAAGGAACCAGGTATTCGATATTATTAGAAAATATATTTGAAGACTTACCAATAGGGTTTTGGTGATCGCACATTAGACAAGTCAATTGTAAGTAATACGAAAAAGAGTACTAATTTGTATTGTGTATCAAATCTATAATTTTAATCTAAACGGTGCTTGACATTCGTACGTCAGCTTTATTTTTCATGTTCACACCGTACACTGAGGTAATATTAGAAATTAGTATTCGGACTATTCGGAGAAGACTACACTCTTCATAATATGCTGATAATTCCTTATTATAACCGAGTGGCGCGTCGATTTAATAATTATGCAACCTCGTGACGAACTGAACTTTCAAGCAACAAAATATCGCTGAAAAATGTTTCTTGCAGAAACGGTTAAAATCGTTATTCCGCGCGCAAAAGTAAAATGCATGCAAAATGTGGGGAGGAAGATAAGTATATACTTAGAAACTGACTGATTTGTAAGTACAATTCAATTTATACATCTTGCATTCCTGTGATATTTTTCATTTTTAGTTCATTCTCGCAGTATTTATAAATATTATTTTACGAACGACGATATTATTTATAGTTGGTAATTTTTTAGTATATTTTGTGTCTTGAACTCATAATGAATTTATCAAAAAATATTGAAAGTAGTATATATATATCTTCCATACCAACCGCAGTCAGTAATGACATTTATTTAAAATAATAATTAAAAAAAAAAAGAAAATCGTCTAGCGGAGTAAAAAGAGAATCCATGATATAGAAATATAAATTAATAGAAGAAATCCATATCTTGTGAATAGATTATATGTTGATTGAATGGGTTTTCAATCGACAACGAAAGAAATATCGATACAGGAAAATATGAAAGTTTGGTGTATGCTATTTGTTATATATTCGCGTTTTTATGGAAAGATATTGTTTATTCGTGAGAAAATTTTGACATTTGTTGAACATGTAAAGAAATATATATTGTTGAAACCAGAGATGGGCACCAACAATTATAAGTGATGTATATTATAGTCGAAGAAGTTTATTGTAAATAGAAGTGAATAAAAATAGTATTCTAATAGCTGCATTTACCATTGAATTGATTCACATCTAACTCTGTCTTTATCACATAATTCATATATATATATATATAGTACATATATATATATAGTAAAATCATTGCACAATATACCCTGATAATAACGCTAGTTCATATAGCATTAAGTGAAAGCATTACATTATCCATATATCATTATTAATAAATGATATTTCCATGCATTGTAGATGGGCGAAGAAGTAAATTTGTCGCTACAGATTCGAAATCTTGCTTACCCCACGTCTTTCCTTCATTACAGTCATATTGATATTATATTGGAATGAGATATAATATTTTTTCCGATCCTTAAAACTTTCAACTAGACATCCATGAAGATATCCAAAGAGTTATTAGTGCTAATAATATTAACGCTTTTTATGCGTCTGCCTCAAATAAAGACATAGCTCTATCGAACATCGAATTACGTAAGAGTTAAAGCTTAATCATGCCTTAAATGCAGCCTTTGGATATTTATCGAATAGATTTTGTAGTTGCGCGTAGATTATTATGCATGGTGAAATTGTTGATATCCAGCTTTTTTATAAAAGTATGTTTAATATAATTAGTATGTTTCTTTCTATGCGTGAAAGATATTTTGACTGGAGGCTATACATACGCATAAAAGGTGTTTAGTTGCCTGCAATACCACATGGCATTATTTCATGACGATTTCGACTAAAACTAAGAGGTGACTGTTAATGACAGACTTAAATTATTAAAAGGTTTATTAATTTATAAGTTCGTGGAGTTACGTATTTCTTGAATAACTCATTACATCTCATAAGAACTGGTTTGACCTCTCACAATCTTTTTGTATGAACACCAGCTTTGATCCTTCTATTACACGAGAACGCTTTGCGATCAGTGCTGTAATGTATCATTGTTATTTAGTTCAACCACGTTAATGTGCGCTTTTGAATAGTTAAGGTATTTTCGTCATTCTGATTCCGATTTAGCATGAAACAGATCTTTCGATATTTTATCGCTCTGCCCTTTATTTCCGTCATGATTTTTAATTTTACTTGAATCCAGTAAAACATGCAGGATCCTTGATTTATTTTGTTCACTCGGCATGTCCCAGAATATTTTAGTGAAATTTTTATAATTAATCTCTGTAGTTCTAAGTCTAATCTTGATCTTACGCCACTGAAAATTAAATGATCTTGAAATGCATAAAGATATTTATGATTTGTGTATTTCCTTTGTGTGTCGTGATCACTTATTGATTAACTATTTCATCAACCTATTACAAGTAGATTTGAATTTGAATATGATAAAAACCCTTTAAATTCCGCATTAAAAATCACGTCGAATCATCATTCTGAACTTACCAATTAGAACCCAAAGAAATTCAGTAAAAATTAATATACACTACATCCTATTAGAATATACGTGGATTCCATGAGCATTCATACAATTTTCTCTGAAGAGATTCCTCATTTATGTCCTCCATGCGTATTTCATGTGAACGATATCTCCGTATTATAGATTATTCGAGAAGATGGAAAATCGCTTCTTAATCGGATGCAAGCATGTTCAGTAAATTAATAAATTAAATAGATTAACTTATATGTGTAAGATGAACCCGGTTATAACAATACCTGCGAGCTCGCGCGGCAATGCATTCATTATTTGCAAATGTCTTAAAATAAACATCGACCTACCTTCACAATTACGTCGATCATTAAATTTTAAAATGGTTCTGCAACGGAATTATAAGAATATGTTTTCATAAATATTTGCGTATGGCTTTATAGTGAATATATATATATTACATGAATTTTCATGCGCGTATAAATCTTAATTTCTGCATGAATGTTTATATATAGATTTCCATATTAATAATTTTGTTTGGATTCGTATATTAAGTTGTAGTATAGGGTGGTTTTCAACAAATTTTGGTTTACTTTTTATCCATTTTATAGTTTCTATAGATTATTAATGTACCGGCAATATTGTATGTAATTGTGTAGAATTTTCAATTGACATGTATGTGAAATAACGTAGAAGTAATGAAAAAAAGGCGAAACGGAAGCGAGGGAGGAGATAACATGACTTTGTAACGTCAAATTCAACGTCTCGCTCCACCTGCTGTAAAATAAAAATGTTAAAGAAACTTATTTTTGTAGTATGCTATACAAACGTACAAATGTAATGAAATGTAGAATAACGATTTTTTTTAATGTAAATATTAATTTATAAATTTGTAACAAGGAAACCCGAATTAAGCAAGTAGCGAGGCATTTCGATAAGAGGCAGATTTATTATATTTAGGATGACATTTGTAAGGTACTAAATAAATTTGAAAAATTACTTAGATAATAAGGAAATAATTCATAAAAATTAATATTCGATTATATATTTTCTACGTCTTAGGAAGTAGTAGGAATATTTTCATTCAATTGTAAGTGCCCATCACTGACCACAAATTGAAGTTATAATGTATATGCTCACTAAATTATCGCACTATAGCTACTAAATATTTGCAAAAAGATAGTATTAACAATCGACTCTCTGACTTGAGTATCGATTTTAGAGTTATGAATTCATATAACACTCCACCGAAATGGTGCTCGGAAATCGAAAAAAAGTTCCCATTTGCATTCTGCAGCCGCTATTTTCAGAGATAATCGATAGTTCTCAATATTCTACATAAGAAATGTGGTAATTTTAACCAAATGAAGGCCACAAATTGTCCGATAAAATAACTTTATCTTTAAATCACACATATCAAAATGAGTTGTTCATTTTGATTCATTCATGCTGTGCATGAAGTTAAATTCGTATTGATTCTTTGATTTCGATTATTTCACTCAATTTTATGATTTAATGTAAGGTTTAAAAGCGAATCAATTTTCATTAGCTTTTATAAATTCTCTACCTTTTTTAGTAAGATACACCATTGATTTAATATAATGTGTAATAGAAGTCAATCGCGATTCGAATGCACTTGTTTACGTATTGAATATAATCTACTATACCCTCTTCCTCAATAATGACGATATAAAATGTCGGCATGTGTATATGTGTATATGAGATAAATAAAAATATTAGCATGCAGATGTGGTCAAATGTGAATTATACGTGTATGAATGTGTATGTTGTGTGTATGTTTTGACGTGTGGGGCTGTCTGTGTGGGTGTATGTGCGAGGGTGTGCTCAAGTGTATACACATACTTATCTTTACGATACTATTTTATAGCATACATAGAGATTTCGTATACTAGATTCCTCCTATATATTTCTTAAGCATTTTTTTTCATTTTATCAGACCTTGTAGATTAAGAGTTACACTCGATACGGACAAGCAGCAGCTCTCTCTGCCAAAGAAAAATTGTAATTAATAACAGACAATTACGATTAAGTCTTATTCCATATAACAACAATTGTACCAATTCATTCTTTCAAACATACATTTAAAACGTTATTTTTAAAAAAGATTAGTTCCTGCAGTTTTTATTCCTCACAATGTTTAAGTTGAAACTAAAATTGCGTAAAAAGCGCGTTACATAATTCTGAAGTAGATTTTAAAATATATAACCTAATTGTTCTCGCTTTTCTTCGTACATTAGGATGGCATATACTGTATTGTTCTTAAAAAACTCATATATCAAATTTATAAAGATACAATTCGATGAGGGTGGCAATAAGTAAGCAACGATGGAACAAGTTCTTAAATGAAACTCGTCATATGCTTTGCGCATCACTAGAGCTACTCTAATATTTAATGCGTGTGTCAGATTACAATGTTCAAAAATATTGGTTCAAAGAGCTCCTCGCATCTATATCACAGTTCATAATTGTTCCAGCAATTTCATCCCGTCTCACTGTCAGTCATTGTTATTCTTGTCCATTTGGCTTCATTCGCTCTCATGTTTGTTTTTAAGTACAAGTAATTTCGTACACCGCCATTTTCTAGTCATTTCTCACTTCTGCCAGTAAATACTAATACATCAAAAACAATAATAAAATCATCCATATTTCTCAATTTTTCAACATTCGTACATTTCAGTTTTGGTATCCAATTTCATTCACCCAAATAATAAACAGTGCATTCTTCGAAAGGTGTCAATTATCATCATTTGAAACAGAATTCATGAATTCCTCCCAGTAAAATGTATAGCATTATAATACCACTCACACTACAAACTTATTCCTTTCCAATGCATTCTTTTGATATCCAATAAAATTAAAGGGAATTAGTTACATGCGCTTTATATAGCTCAAACCATACTCTCTGTCCCTTCTACCATTTGATGCTTCCAGCATGTAAGTTTTCCTGAGATCTCATCTGAATGCATGAAGCATGAGACTCTTTTTACCCCGTATCCTTATCTGTCTAGTCCTTTATATCTTCATTGGAAATGCTATATGGCCGGTAATAAGGTGACATCATTATTTTATATAAACTTTATCTTAGTTCCATTTTTCAAACATAAGAAATTAGTAGAAATGTAAATTATTGAACGAACAAAACTCTAATATAATAGTAAGATCACAAATAATTTTATCCATCACGTGAAGAAGAAATTGTTAAATTGGTTTGTCTATGGGTTTCTTGACTGACATCTTATCTGCTTTATTCGTTGTAATATATATGTATTGCAATCTATATTGTGATGTTGTATTTCTTGAGTCCTCACTAGTTAATTTCTTGAGTTCTCACTCGACTTTTCAGTAGTCCAAACATATGAAAGTATGTGATCTGGATTTGTCTGCAGTTTATTCGAACTATCATGTAATACATATCTCGTTCACTCATCTGATTTGTCAAAATATTTAATATTACATGGTTGTTGTACATTAAATATGGTTCAGCAAGCTTTTAACTTCTATTTCCATAGATAAATCAAGCGTGACACTTTCTGTCATTCTTATTAGTCACTAAGATGTAATATAACTTAAGTATTAGATTAAGCTAGCGATAAGTTCGTAGCTAATGGCCGCCCTAAGCTCTGATTCCTTCCGGCGTTTACGGAAACGTACGAGGCATTAGCCAAAACGAACTATTCAAACCTTTTCTACTACTTTTGAGCAGTGTTTTGTGCCTTTTGCCCCTGCGAAAGTAGCAATATTCCATACAATACAGTTAAATCTAGTTCTTACGGCTCTGATTAATGTCTACGGCGGAAGAAAAGCGGAGACGGGTTGCCTATCTGTGAACAAAGCATATTAAATATGGTGCCCGATATTTTAGCTTACTGACGAGGTAAGGATATCTCTCTTCACCACTGACGCACTCTACAGAGTTTCTAACTATCCTACATTTTCCTACTATGTTAATTGTAACGTTTGTTTAAAAATAATCTGTAGTATCTGTGGAAAGAAAGTGAGAACATTTATCATCAAGAATCGTGTTACTTTTATTATGTTGTCATCGTCATTCACGCATTTTAGTAATGAATCGTTGACTTTCGTTAGTTTTTACTGAATGGTAAAATGAAATATCACCCCATTTCAATGATTTAATGACACATCATTAAGTACATTTGTGTTTTTAAATGAAGGGCCAGGTAACACATTTCTTGCAGCAGCATGGAATTTATAGTCTTGAAATTTATCTCAATTTAAACGCCAGCATATGTTGTTCGATGCCAATATCAGAGTGACGGAAATAACTGGGCGGAAATAGTATGAAATATGTCAAGTTTTTGCTGTTATAATTTTCACTGCATATCAATTAGTATGATCTGCAGTATGTGGATAATCTGTTGTTTTGCATTTATACTATTTTGCGAAAACGAGAAATTTCCAAAATATATGTTTTTCAACCCTATTTGGAATGTCTGACAAATTAATGCTGTAAAAATAACGTTATTCGAAATTGTGGCCTCCTCTTGAAAATATATAATTAAACTTTCAAATTAATTCTACCACTATATACTCTAAAGTTTCCTTTGTTTTTTTAGAGAGATTTCAAAATGCGATGCATTTTGCGGTCAGTCCTGTTAATTTTATAAATAAAGGAATGCCATTTTTTCGTGAAATTCGCAACTATATTTTCTAAAACATACCGCAATGTGTTTTTTAATTATTAATTATTAAAATAAGTTGTATATACAAAACCTAAAGTATTCAAATATGGAAGCACATATATGCAAATATTTAGCTACGTGTTTTAGGAGAAATACAATACTCTTTATTATATATTTATTTATTTATTATTCAATTTAAATATACAAGCATCATCACGATATGGAATGATTCGTAAAAAAAAGTCCGAAAGGTAATATTTTTTATGTTTTCAATTGTTTAGCAGTTGTACTAAAATAACTGTTTATATGAGTCGTTTTTGTTTTCGCATTTTTTATGTGACCGAACAACATTCTCGAACTGTAAATCTGTCAACAATTTTTAATATCGCAATATTTAAAAATGAAATATTTTCTCACTTCAACCACCTTTTTAAAAATCACCATTCGAAGAAATTAAACTTGGCCAATTTTAAAATTTCAATTTCGGCATGGATGAAACATTTTTTTTAAATGAACAGAAAAAAAACTTGTAAGTCCAAAACGGTAGTGAATGTGTACATTTCCATTAGTTAGTAAATATTCACTCATTTTTAAAGTTTATTTAAATTTTTAAATAAACACTCAAATTAAAAGAAAGTATATTTGAAGTTGATAGATTCCATCATTCGAATGTTAATGTTGATGTTTGGTTCGGCGCTTAATATACGTATAACATTTATATATAAGTCAATTAAGATTGTTTTTTAAAAGCTCTAAATTATAGCGATTCAATAGTTATTCTATATAATTTTTTTCATGAAAGTGAATTTATGTCCATTTTTAATTATAAGAAAGCTGTCAAAACACGGTGGCATCCAATGTTTCAAAGTAAATCAGTCGAGCAAAAGCTTGATTAAACTGTGTAAGAGACTATAAATTCCATCTCCTAGAACTGCTCGCATATATACAAGACATGAATCTATCGTATGTGTTCAATCGAAGTACGACATAATTTCTATATCACGGGCTTTACGTTATGCCTCACTCGTTGTCAGTGTCGCACAAGCCCCGATCGTGAAAATTCCGATTTGTTGCTTCTGTTACATACACGTAGATAGACATAGTATGTGCTTTTCATATCAAAAGGTTATTTGGTTTTTTTAAGTCATCGTGCCAGTGGCCCCATTAACAATTTCGTTGAAATATATTTAAAATAGATCATTCATTTTTTACGTAACGGTTCGCATTGTATTTTATGAGTGGACGTTAGTCCGGATCACCATTTTGCAATTACATTGTGGCCTGCTTCTATTTTAAATGCTATTTTCACTGGTCACACATGCCGAAAATATTTTTAAATAAGAAGCAATCCTCAATCCGATTGTATAGCTCTCTGTCTAGACGTTTTAGAATAGAATTAGCTGTACACATACAATGCTTTTCTCGGTACGTAACTTCGTCGCGAAAGGAAGTCGCGCCGATGTCTCGTATCGATGCATACGCTAGAAGAACGAAATTTAGATCCACCAACGTAGTACGATACATCCTATACAATAAGAAAGAAATACATTGACTTTTTACATCAGGAAACTAATGCTGATATTTATATTCAATTTTACAGTACTGTCGCATTGACAGGAAATATTTAAAAAGAACTAGACATTTCACGGTGTTCAGGAACTATTGCAAAAATTCATAATATTTTGGAATAGTTCTATCTTTGAGTGCAAACTTTGAATTCTAACTTTTAGCTGCGTCACTACTTAATTTTATTAACAGTTTCTTAAACACGTACTTGATAACATGAGACAGCAAAACACTATTATTTATTCCGACTGTCTAACACTGCATGTTACTAACTCTGCCTAAGTATGACGATGCTATAATTTTAAAATCATGAAATATTAATCAAAACAAAAAAGCTGTCAATAATGTACGCATCCGAAAATGGCCTAAAATTTAAAAATAAATTATTCATTTTCGAATATGTGACGTCCTCATACTAGGGCAAAGTTGAAAGGAAGACCGAGCCATGTGCTCTTCTTCATGGTCGATAAAATAGCCAGAAGGGATACTCATTTTTTCTGGATGACGAATTTTTTCACAGCTGGACGAATTGCGAGGCGAGGTGCAACGGCGAGACCAGGAAATCATGGCGATGGCTGCCAAGATGAAGACCCTAGAAGAACAGAACCAAGATTACCAACGGCACATTGCCGTTCTCAAAGAATCATTATGCGCCAAAGAAGAGCACTACAATATGCTACAAGCTGATGTACGTTCTTTTATGCAAGTTTTGTATTCACCCATCAAATATTAGTGTATTTGTACAAATACAAAACAGTATAGACGTTAAAATCTAATTATAATAAAATAATTTAACGCCGATAAAATGGACTTAATTCACAGCTTTACGTAATATGCTTTTATTTCATGATAATCAATATCCATACACATGCTACGTAGGATTATTCCCTAGAAGGCACTCATTTTTTTCAATTAAAGCAACTCCAAAAATCCCCAACACAATTATTAATCAATTTTTTTACACTATTCTTCAATATCTACCTAATGCTGAATTTTAATTGATGTACGATAATTGTATTTACAGGTCGAGGAAATGAGACTGAGACTAGAAGAGAAAAATAGAATGATCGAGAAAAAGACTCAAGCCACAATGCAGGCCCAGCAAGAGCGTAATCGATTCAATACTGAATTGACTGAGCTCAAAGATCACATGGATATCAAAGATCGTAAAATCAACGTTCTACAACGAAAGGTTAGTTATATAGTTATTACTAGTTTTTAAAATATTGTAACATTTCATTTTTTAATGTTACACATCAGCGACCTCCACGATAATGTCACAAACCAAATCGTTCGAAGGTCAAACGAATAAAATATCATTAGATTCCAAACTCATCTATTTTCTTTTATTGGCTCCAGTAAGAGCAGATACAGAGAGTAGCTGCTGGATAATGTGATAGATTAGCAACGATTTATTATTTTAATTTACGATTAAACGAGCATAGAACTGGAAATGACAGGAAATTGTAAATTGCTATCTTCACCTGGTGCTAAAACCATTTTGGCTAATGCTTTAATAATTAATTACACTTAATAATTAATGCATACAAATTTCATCCTTATAGACAACCTTTCTACATCTATGAAAATTTTGTTGATATTTCATTATTACTTTACTTTCATTAAAGGCCAAAATAAATGGCTTCTTGAAGGCTCTTATATCGAAACCAACTTGAAAAACACTCCATCTGTAGCTGTAGAAATGATTATGGATGTAATTTGTAATAATAATTATCACCCACTGATATTCTTGCATTTAAAATGTTGAGACATTCATCGCTAATTGACTAAGAAAATATAAATCATTTGTATAAACTTTTATTCAACTTTGAATATTGATTACATATTGTTTAGGGATCACTGAATAAAACTAAAAGTTTCGTATTTTATTAAATATTGCAATTGATTTGCTCATCACAACATTAGTTCGTTAATCCATCATGATAATTTACGATTAATTTATCCAATCGAAGTATACAAGTTAATGATCTGGGAATACAGTGAGAATGTGCTGAACGCTGATTGGCCAATTATGATAAATGTTATGATGGGGCAGTATGATAAACTTCAGAGTTGTAGACACCTACTCAATGATCATCCATGGATATAAATTAGGTATATTTAACGAGTGTTAAGATATTCATTTGAGACTAAAAAAGAATAACGAAATCATATCATGTCTACTGCTTCAAATTAAGCGTGTATTAGTTTGCAGAATATCTATGAGAACTTTTGCTGAGCCTGATAAAGTAAATGATCTTGTTTATGTAGTCGTTAAGGGTCTTTTTCTGCTCCAGTAATTCTTCCGATAGATATTCAGCACCATTACTCGCAAAGGTGTACGAAAGCTTGTATAGTAGAAAAAGTGATCGACTCATGCAGTGTAGGCGTGGGTATATATAAAACTTGACAAATAATTTTGATGCGCTTGATTTGTAAAATTTGTACGTAAAATATTCGTAAGATATTTAGTGTGAAATCTCGAACACGCTGAGTAATCAATTGCAATACCATTTTTTTTAATTTACAATTTGACTTTTAAAATTTTTAATTTAATTTTTTTAAATTTAAATTTATTTTGATAATCCGCTCCTTTTACGTATAAGAATTAAAATTGTTTTTATTGAGGGAGGATGCTCCCTCTGTCTCTATCATAAAACAACTATGTTTTATATGACCAGAGATGGTCGGTAAAATTAACCGAAGAGACTATCCTACTTAAAAATATCATTTATCTATATAACTGCTATAATATCTCGCAAAGATTGAAAATTTGGAAGACCTGCTGAAAGAAAAGGATAACCAAGTGGATATGGCCCGAGCTCGATTAACAGCCATGCAGGCACATCACTGCAGCAGTGAAGGAGCACTGAGCAGTTTGGAAGAAGCAATAGAAGATAAGGAGAAACAAATGGTACAGTTGCGAGAGCAAAGAGATCGCGCTGAGCAAGACAAGCAGGAAGAACGAGAACTTCATGAAAGAGAGCTGGCCGAGTACAAAATGAAGATTCATGCCTTGGAGTCCGAGGTAACTATTGATCTCATTGCAAAAGTATTTATCAAATATTATGACAACTTTCCCAGTTATTCCTCACGTCGTGTTATCTATTGGCTTTTACAGGTGGAGAAACTTGGAGCGAGAGTGGAACGAGCTCAAGCTGAAAAGGATCGACTTGAAACTAAACTCGAGAGCTCACAATCAGAGCTTGGTAAGAGCAAAGCTGAACTGGATAAGGCAGCATCGGAAGTCGGTCGTAGTAGTGGAGATTGGGAAGCTGCTAAACAGCGAATATCAAGGTTAGAGCTGGAAAATGACAGATTGAGACATGACATGGAGCGGTCTCAGACATTCGGTAGAAGTAACGTGAATTCGACTCAAGAGATTGACAGAATTCAGGAACGCGCCGAAAAGTCGAATACCGAATTAAGAAGAGTTCAAGCTGAGCTACGAGTAACGCAATCTGACAGTGAAAGAGCAAAGGCTGAAGCTGCTGCACTTCAAGAAAAGGTATATCAGAATTTTACCTTAAAATATGAGATCCTTACTGTTAAGTTACTTTTCTATCTGAGGTTTAAACATTTTTAACCTTATATACTTATACTAATATTCTATAGATTTGTTCTGAAATTATTTTCATTTGTATTGCACTGATGAAATATTTGTCAAGTATTTGATGTGCAAGTGAAAGATTCATTTCATTTTCGCGAGATTGTTTAATTGTTAATATATATAATAATATACGTGGTACTTAACTTAACACAGGTTGAAAAAAGTCAAGGAGAAGTATATCGGCTGAAAGCTCGATTAGAAAATGCTCAAGCTGAGCAACAGAGTCTTCGCGAAGAGTATGATCGAGCACAAAATACGGTGACTCGACTGCACTCTGAACGAGACAAAGCAGTTGCAGAGCTTGAGAAAGCTCGGGAGGAACTTGAAAGAACGCAAGCTACTCTGGGCAAAGCCCAACTCCAGCAAGATAAACTTCAGAATATTCTGGATAAAACGCAATCGGAGTCCGACAAGCTACAAGAGAGACTCGAAAGGTCTCAGACTGAAATTCGTAGAGTAAGTATACTTTAGTCCATTCTGTATTTAGGGTGATCAAAAATTATCAAACTCGACATATATTTCTGCACGACTTCACATTTTGAATCAATATTTCACCTCGTTCATGTCCAAAATTTGTAATTTACTAAATAGACTCTATCAGGATTTTATCAGGAAATCTACACTTGCCCTGATTATAAATTAAAAAGATATGTGGTAAATTAAAAATCAGGAGTTTATATAACGTGATCACGTTTGCGCCAACTAGATAAAAGCTCTGTATATTATTTATTTATGCACGCCTTATTAAAACAGGGTTGCCAGCTCATATATCTGCAAAATATATACTCCATAAATTAATGGTTAGGTTTTTATTAATTATCAAGATATGCCCTGCCTGAATGCCCACTTTTATAACTTTAATTCAAAAAATAATATAATTTTTGCCTAGTATAAAATGTCACCAGTTTGTGCCCATTTTTCTGGCCTCTATGCTAATAGTAATAGAGATTCGGATAAATGGCCTTAAACTGGTCTTATTGTTGTGGCAGTATTAAATTGAATTAAATGAAATTGTTATCGTAGATGCAAATGGAGAAAGAAAAGCAAAATTACGATTTCGAAAATTTACAAAGTCAGTTGGATAAATCCCATGGACAATGCACCCGAATGCAAAAAGAACGAGAATCAGCTCAGATGGATGTTGAACGTCTGCGTGAGAAATACGAAAAAGCACAGGTGAATAACATTACTGTCATTCCTATATTATATCCATATATATTATAATAAAGATAGACACGATTTAATTAAAAAAAATATATATATATACTTTTTCAGGTTATAATACAACGTCTGCAAAAAGAACGCGACACATTCCAAGAAGATATGCAAAAATTACACGAAAAACTTGAATTCCAACAAGCACAAATGGCAAAGATTCAGAGAGAAAAAGAAAATGCACAATCTGAATTTGAATTAGTGAAAGAAAGATGGGAAAAAACGCACACATCTCAACAGAAATTAGCTGTACGTTAATTTAGCTATTTGTACAATATTGCCATTTACCACAATATATGATTGTCTAACGTACTATATTCTTATGAATTATTTCTAGATGGAGAGAGATGATGCATTGACTGAAATTGAAATTTTGAAAGATAAATTTGATAAATGTCAATATACCTTAAGTAAGGCACAAGAAGAACGTGAAAATGCCGTCAAAGAATTGGAGAAGATGGTAGAAAAATACGACAGGTACGTGCAGGGCTAACAGAGTTAGAATACAGTGTTAATATTTATTAATGCCATAAAAATAACGAAACAAAATTACATTTTCTATAAATAATGAAATAAAAATATAATTCTTTATGTTCCTCAGAGCACAGAGTGAAGTTTATCGACTGAATAATAAGATTGAGGTGACGGAAGCGGATAAAGAAAGGTTAGAGCTTGAAGCCGAAAAGCAGCAAATGCTTGGATCAAAGAGTCGCGAAGAAGCTCGAAAAGCCCAAGAAGAGCTATCTCGAGTTCAAGAAATGTACGATCGAGCAAGTTTGCAATTAAGTCGAACAAAAGAACACGAAGAAAAATCAAAAGAGGAACTCGATCGACTTACAGTCGATTTAGATATGGTGCGAGAACGGTATGAGAAGTCACAAATTGAATTACGTAGATTGCAAAATGAACGGGAAAAACTTATTGCCGATAATGAGAGGTGCAGTTTCGAACTTGAAAGAGCTCACACTCAGCTTAGTAAAGCACAGTCGGCTACGGATAAAACGCAAGAAGAACTAGGGCGAATGCAACTTGAATTGGAAAAAATGTATGAAAAGCATGATCGTCAACAAATTGAGCTACGTAAGGCGCAAGCTGAAGCTGAAAGACTCAGAGCAGAAGCCGAAAATGCTGGCGAAGAAAGTGCGAGATATGCTGTACGGTTCGGGAAATATCAAGAAAGCCAAGGGCGTCAGCAAGAAGAACACGAAAGAGCAAAATTAGAAAATGTACGGTTGCGGGATCGATTGGAGAAGACGCTCGCCGAACTTGAGAGATCTCGAAAAGCCGAACAAGATGCTTCACGTCTTCGAACTGATTTGGAACGTTCCGAAGGCGTACGAGGTAAATACCAATATGAGCAAGATAAATGGCAAAATGAGAATACCAAGTTACAGCAAGACGTTGATAAACTTAAAGAGAGACTTGAATCTCGAGAGACAGATTTCAAACGCTCACAGTCTACCATACTTGATCTCGAAACAAAATTGCATGAAGCACAGTTGCAGTTAGAGCGAGCGCGTGAAGAATCTTCCAAGCTGACCACTGCTCAGGACAGGAATCGTGCCGATATGGAACGGGTACGTATTGAAGCAGAGAAGATAAAAGACCGTTATGATAAGCTGAAAACTCGGGCAGATGCTCTCGAGGCAGATAATGAAAAACTTCGAGTCGAGATTGTACGTCTTGAGCGACTCATGCAGACCGAGGGCAAAACGAGATCTGAAAGTGCCAGCATTGAGGTTGAAAGACTTAGAGCGAGTCTTGACAAAGCTGTTACAGCTCGTGATCAAGTTGAGCTAGAAGCTGGTCGACTTGCTAAAGAACTAGAAAAATCACAATTACATATAGCTAAACACCAGGAGGCGTTGGAGGCAAATAAGAAAGAAATGGAAAAACTTGCTACAGAAATGCAATTGTTACGAGAAGAAAGAGATACCGCAAGACAAGAACTTAGGCGAGCACAGCAGCATCATCAGATGAAAGGTAATGAGGAAATCGCTCGCCTTCAACACGAATTGCAAATGGCCCAACGAGACCGTGATAAGTTAGCTGCAATTCTAGAAAATAGGGAAAAACATGCTGACAAAATAGAAAAGGCCAAAGAAAAGTTGGAAGCTGAAGCTAAGCAACTGCAAGTTGAAAGAGATCAGTTAGTATTACAGCTAGAAAAGTCTCAAGATGCATTGATGAACTTCCAGCAAGAATTAAATATGAGCGAGGCACAAGGCGAGAAGCAGCGCGAAGAGATACATCGGTTACAACAACAAATGCAACAGCATGTACAGGCGTCATCGTTAGATAGAGGTACCAAGGACGCCATGGAGGCACAGATGCGAGAAGTTCAGCGCCTTACCCAGCAGGTACAAACCTTAACGCAAAATCTTGCAAAGGAGAGACAAAGGGCTGAACACGCAGAGATGCATGTCCAAGAAATTCAGAAACAACTGGCCATAGCACCTGATCCCTCTGCAGGTGTTAATAAAGCCCAGTTAGAACACTTCAAGAAACTGTCAGAATCTGAAAAACAACGAGCTGATGCAGCAGAGAAACGTGTTCAGGCAACGGAAAGACAGTTACACGCGCATCAGCAACAAATCCAACAAATGCAAGCGTCCCTTCAGCAAGTCGATCAGCAGAAGTCTCGTGAAGATGTCAATCAGGCAACTGTGGAACGATTCCAAGCCCAGATTGAGAAGCTGTGCCAAGAGCTCGAGAGAAATCAGGTAAGACTATATATTACATATTGCGTTTTATGTAAAAACTAACGACTAGTTTGTTCCTGCTTGTTGTCGCTACTAGATAGATTCCGAAGAATTTATTAGCATTTGAAATGTTGCTTGTTGATTGTGGTTTTATTAGATATTTTGATGAAATAAACTTTAATTTTCGGTAAAGATCGAGTTACTCGAAGCGAAGCAATCCGCTGCTAAAGCTGGCTCCGATACAACCCAAGAAAGGAAATACCTCGAAGAACAGAGGCGGCATTTGGAGGAAGAAAGAAGGCATATCGAAGAGAAAGCTAAATCGATAGATCATAAAGCGATATTGGTAGAAGAAAAAGAACGAGCTTTACAGAGTTTCGATCAAGACATTAAGAAGCGTAAAGCTAAAATGGATCAGCTTGAACAACAGCTACAAAAGGTATAAATTAATGGAACGTTGATTACAACTATACTATTACAAAACAGATAAGATCAGACACATTGATAATCGTAAAGTGGCATTGGAGATATTACAAGTCATACATTATTATTTACATGGCAATCAAGTTCTTCCAAACTAATTGACTATGCCAATCTTGAATTTGCATATATTAAATCGAACGTGCACATTGGACTAATGGATTAGATTTAGAAATTTTCATAAAATTTACGCTCCAAATCACTATTATGCCCAGAGCTAACAAATTTTAGTCTATTATATTATGATATTACTATTACAGACTGGTGGAGCTCCTGATAAACGAATGGCAGATTTGCAAAAGACACTGGAAAATACAGAAAGAGAACTCGAGAAAGCAAAAGAAGAAGCAAATCGAAGCACCGCCGAAACTGAGAGATTATTGCAGCTCGTGCAAATGTCTCAAGAGGAACAAAATTCTAAAGAAAAACAGATCAGGGATCTTCAAGAGTGAGTGAATTTGTTCAGTATACATATATGAATTATATTGCATTGAAATATTGCACTATGTGCGTCGTCGTAATATTATGTAATCTTAATTAAACCGTATTTGTTTTTAAATAGAGCACTAAAAGCCGCACAAGCTAAGCTAAAACAAGCAACTGCCGCACATCAACAGGAGGTCAGTGTTGTCATTAATTAGTATCAATTTCTTTTAAAGTTATTATATTTTAATATGCAATATTCTTATATTCATAACTATTTTAATAAATATATAATATCTAGTCTCAGAGGTGCCAAAATATCACCTAAAAGAATATGTGAAGTAAATACCCTTTTTCATTTTAACATTACAATTTTAAAAATGTTAACGTGACTTTACTGTTAATTCATTAGCTTTCAAAATTTGTTGCCTCTGTACTGTCTTATAACATAATGGTTATTGCCATAATATTATCGCTAACTAGAAATATTTAATTTATTATCGTAATGTCTAATAAAAAATTTTTTCTATTTTCACGCTGCTATGGAATTTGTGACTATGAATAATTTGTTCTGTTCTTAATCCTCAAATTTGTTGTGATATCTGTACATTATTTCAGGCCGGACCTGCCGGTTTTCTTAAAAGCTTCTTCTAATGTCGATTTTTGTTGGTAAATTGTTTTCCATTCTTTACAATTCAATTTACGAGGTACGCGTTACATCAACATATGATTAATAGAGACATTATTAAATTTATACATTATATGCCAAAAAAAGGCTAGTTGTGAAATTAACATGGTTAATTATTTTATTTGACATATTTATTAAATGCTCTTATCACGTTGTTCATTGTTGACCTTTTTATATATAATATAAGATAATGAGAGAACGTTATCGTATGTAATCAATGTAAAATCGACTGCAGAAAAAAGTTAAGAATGTTGTTACATTAAGTCGACAAATTTTATGCGATTCACCATATCAATGTAATTAAAAGACAAGTTAAGAGAATGATAACTTCACCGAATCTATCTTAAAATTATTCATCAATAAAAAAAGAAACAAGACAATAGAAACTGAAAAATGTGTTAGACGATTCAGTGACTTTTCCAAATATATTTATAGAACATCCTCGTTTGGTGATTTTGAAATAGGCAAACGAAATTTGGAAAAGTACATACTTCGTGATCTATAATTTCAATGTATCACCATGTTGCGTTTTCACATTAAAAGAATAAATAAAAGGAATCGTCAGAATTTTTACGGTTCGTCCAAAACATGCCATATCTTCAAACGAGAAAGTGATATTAGGCTTGAAAAATGCGTGAGCGAGAAAGCAAATTCTTTTTGGGAAAAATCTGTGAGATTCTGTCTGAAATAGTAATTAGGACGATGAGGAGGGATGAATTTAACATATAGTACATGGCGAACTGTGTCAAGATTTCTTCTAATATAAGCTCGATGTCAAAGTCTTCAAAGCCATATATCCAGTTTGTACGAGCGATCAAAATTTGAAAATTTCAGCGCGCGAATTGTATTTATTAATTGGAGTCATCTAATCCAAATAAACATTTAGAAAATTATGTCAATGAATGCAATGTCGACATTTGAAAGAAAAGTTTTACAAAGTACTAGCCCATAAGCGATTGACAAAGGAAAACAGAAATATAATCACGAAAGAAAAATCTAAAACATCAGGAATAATCAAATACAATTTATATAAAAAGACTATACGATTTGAGGATACTTATGGATACGAATGTCAACGTTAAAGCCCAGAGACTATAAGATTATATAATAAAATAGAATTATATAATTTATATATGATAATAAAAAGTATTCGGAGTTAGGGACGAGCAGTTCTTCGACCTGAATAGCAAGCCTGTTCACTGGGATTTCAAGATAGAATAGACCTGAAATTAATAAATAAAAGTACGTTATTATGACAAATATATCCAAAAAAAACCTTCACTGATATCCAAGTCTGAAACTGAAACACTTAATGAAGTATTAAGTGAGTTTTCTCATCGTAAACAAAAATAAAAAGCAGAACATTATAAGATATCGATGAAACAAAGAATAATAAACAATAAGGTAAGTCAACTAAAAATAATAATCACCGTTCTTAATTTTAAAGTTAACATTTTCCATTTAGTAACATTTCTTAATTTTAAATCGGAACTTTGTACAGAATAATTATATTCCATTTGCTAATCATAACACTATGGATAGTAATAATAATAAGAAAAATAATTACAAAAATTATAATAATAATAATAACTAGGTAATAAGTGACAGGTTGAATAATTGTTAATGCTAAGAAAATTTGAAAAATATAATCGAATTTACTCAAACCGGTTCCATGTTTTTTTTTTTTTTTTTTTTTTTTTTTTGAGAGAGTTTATTCTCAGGGTACGGTGACCTGATCCAACTATTTCATGTTATAAAAAAAGTTTTACAAATTAAGAAACGAAAGAGCGCACCCTGTGAGACCTTCAATGAAGGTCAGCGGAAAGAGGTATCCTGTTGAAAAGAGAGTAGATATAGGTGGATAAAGTAAGCAGGAAAGAGCAGAAGAAAAGGGGAGTGAAGTAGACTTGAAGGCATAGAGGCACGCAAAGAAGAGGGCAAAGGGATACCCGAAAAGAAGAAGTAGAGATGGAAGAGAAAATAAAAAAGATGTTGGAAGAACAGTGTAAAAGGATTGAAAATCAGGAGGGTTAACGAGGATATAAAAAAAAAGAAATAGATAAGTGGAAGAAGGAGCAGCAAAGAGAAATGGAAAAATGAAACAGAGAAAGTAAAAACACGAAAAAGATTAAAAAAGAAGACAAGAGGCTACATATAAAAATAATGTTATTGTGAAGAAAAATTTGAAACTAATAAAGAACAAGAAATAAAATTAAAAAAATAAATAAATAAATAAAAAAAAATAAAAGAAGCTGCAACATTATAATAAAAGGTGCAGAAACAGAGAGTCGATTAGCGATAGAGGTGGTAGGTGATATGCTTAGAATGCTAGGAGAGGAAGAAAAGAAGTAAACATAGTAGATGCCTTTAACGTAGGTAATAAAGTGGAGAATAAAATATTATGGAGAAGAGAAGCATGCTGAGAGGAACGAGTGATTATATAGATACATAGATGACGAAATGATAAAAAATGAACGGGAGAGATAAAGAAAATTGAGAATGTTGGCAATCGGGGGAGAGATAGAGAGAGAGAGGGAGAGAGAGATAGAATGAGAGAATGGCAAGAGTCCGAGACTGAAGTATGAAGTAGGAAAAGAGTATGTTCTGGATCATAATACAAATATAAAGGTATAGCAATGACGTGGTTGCGCAGAATCGTCCAATAGAGAATGCCCGATTTTGTTCGATCGAAATGGCTTTTTCTACTGATTTCTGATTCCATGTGCCCAAGCGCTTCTGTTTTCACCCCGCCGTCAGCAATCGAGGTGCAATTCCAAGCTACGTTGAAGTCTGTTTTATCCTTGTCCGCAGTAGCAATTACGGTGCGTATCCAGGGTTGGGGCACATGGAGAGGATAAAGGGGAATCCAAATTCAGTAGAAAATGCTATTTTGATCGAACGAAATCAGGCATTTTTTATTGGTCGATCGAAATTGGCTCCGCCCCTAAGATTGTTATACCTTTATATTTGTATCATAGGTAGAAGGTAAGAAATGGGAGATTCTGAAACAAAAGTTATATATCACAGGAATTGCATTGGAAATGTTGGGATAATCACAGGAGTGAGAAAAGAATTAGAGATTAGAGAGGAAGAGAGAGAATGGATAATAGAGAAAAAAAATAGAGGCAAGTAGGGACAGTTGGAGAATATTTTCAGTATACAGAGGAGGTAAAAAAAAGACCCTAGATAGTTTGAGAGAGGTAGTGAAAGAGGAAGAAGAGAAAAATTTGTTGTTGTAGAGTCTTGCGACAATTTTATTGACTATTTTTCAGTCAGTCCATAATAATTGAATAAGTATAAGAAAAAAATGCGTTCCATCAATTTTATTTCGAGACTTGCAATTTACAAAATATAGAACTATAAAAACCACTTCGTCCAAACTGGTTGGTAGTTATCGTGCAAGTAAGTTTCTTCCGTCAATTTTTCGAATCGTTTCTAACTGTGTACAAATTCATGAAAGAGAGGGGCTCCCTGTACAACATAATCAACATCGAAGAATCAATAACGGACACGACGTTCAAATTTAATATAACTGATAAACAATAAGACCAAGCAGTTGTTGAATGCAATGATTGGCAGATTGTGGGGATGCTGTCTAGGGGAGGACAGGAAAAGGAAAAGATTAGAAGGTCAAAAGATGCAAATGTAAATGAAGAAGGGAAGGTATTAATGCAGATGATAGAAGAAAGGGGATGTAAATGTGATTTTTTTTTAATGGGAATCCCAATTTTTGTCACCAGAATCGGAAAAAGAATGAGAAATTTCACGTCTGAAACGATAGTTTTTAAGTTGTAAGAATGTGAATTTCAGAAGGTCAAATAAAGGTGAAATATTTTAAAAATCGTCCAGAAGCAGTTTTCTTCGAACTATTTAGGATTTACGAGCGAATAAATCTAAGATTTGGAGGCCAATGACCTTGAGCATCTTGATCTTAAAGTTAATTTCAAGGTTATCTGAAGGTTAGAGTGATCTTTTTAAGGGAAACCCTGTTTTTTACCTTTATCTAACATTCTAAAAGTCACATCACCTTATAAATCAAAAACTATCGTTTCAGATATAAAATTTCCCGCTCTATCGATTGCCGCTCTTAAAAATAGGGGTTTCGATTAAAAGTAATCACTTTGACCTTGAAATAATCTTGAATATTAACAACAAGATCAAAACCAATAATGCCAAAAGATGGGCCCCATTATCCTGAGCAACTTTTGTTTAAATCATTTTTTTTGCATAGCGCTTATTTTTTCAGGTATTTGGGTGGATCGATTAAAATATCCCACTCTGTAGATGAGGATGAGGAACATGTGCGAGAGAAAGTTCCTTAGAGAATTACGAAAGGCAAAGGAAGCAATGGGGTGGGTATGGAGTTACGGCGAGAGGATTTTAGAGGAGATATAAAATGGAGAATTGTTCAACAATATTGCAAAAGAAATATTGACGTATGGAGTAGAGGGGTGGGGATATAAAGGAGTGGGATAAAGTGGAACATCTGCAGAAAAATATGGTAGGTAGATAATAGGATAAGAACGTACAACCGCGGGATATATTATGACAGGGTAAAAGAAAAAAAAAAGAAAATGAGGGTGAGAATGGGAAAGATACTCCACAGCTATACGCAGAACTGATTAGATTTTGAAGTATATACATTCTATGGTCTTTATATATAATATATATAAAGTGCCTACTTTACGAATACGTATATAAAAAAAAAACTTAAAAAAAAACATTTGTATCTTACTTCAAACTACTGTAGTTTCCTCAATTTTTGAAAAAAAAAATACCGGATCAAACGGGCTTCGGTTTTTTAAATTGTCCAATTAGAAGCAAAGGGTACTCGAAGAAAAAATGGGTAATGGTGAAATGGAGAAGAGGGAAATGGTAGAAGGAAAGTTGAAAGGGAGAGTCAGGAAAAGGAATTGGCAAGAGAGACTGTAGAAAGAAAGCGATATTTGTGCAGATGTGAGAAAAGCGAAAAGGCGATAAGGGAAGAAGGAGAAGAATATAGGAGCGAATGAGAAAGAAGGATAAAGAGGTGGATGAACAAGAAAGTGATATACTAAGTGAAAGCGGAAGAGGGTACTAATGGATGGTTGAAGTACAAGTAGTATCTAAAAATTGTTTAGAACTGTTTTTTTTTTTTTTTTTTTTATTTCATGAGTATCGTGAAATGCCACACACGTACGCACGTACATACAATTAGTTTCGGATAAATTTTTTATTCAATTTATAGGTTCATTATGGTATAAAGCGTGGACATTTGATGAAAAAATAGGGATCAATCTTTTTTTTTTGACAGAGTGACCAAATTCAATACCTACGGTGCGGGTCGAAGTAATGAGTAAAAGGTTCAATTTGATTGCTAAGTAATGGCTTTTATTGATGACATTTACTATAAAGGCAAACTTCTATCGAAATTCATTCGGCGTTGTCCCATTCAATCCCTAATCGATTTTGCTAACTTAAGGAAACTTTTACTTTAGCAGTTTCATTTCATTCCCTCAATGTCTCCGATGCTTAAAGTCTCGGATATAAACGTATAATTCAAAAAGTTTAAAATGAGGACTTGAAGTGGGCTTAAAAATATCCAATGAGAACTTCAGCTTTCCTTTTCTCCTTTTACGAACCAAATATTTGATTGTATATGTCTAATGTTGCGAGCATGGTAGGTCTGAAATAACATTTTAATTGTTTTAGAAATACCTTATAGTTAAGTTAAATTCTTTAAATTTTTTTTTAATTTTAATCAAAACACCCATTTATTTTTAATCAGAAAATACCCTGATATTTATAATACTATTACAAGATTTAATATGTGAAATATTTTTAATTTATTTTTTAAATTAAGCATTCAATAACTTCTTGTTCATATACTCTCTCACTGTTTCACTGTTATATATTAATTTCTTTTCATTCTACCTCGTTTTCCTGATTATTTCGTAACAACTAAAAGAACGTTTAATTATTTAATATAATAATTATTTTTGTATCTTTATTAGAATAAGCATTTCGGCACATGTGACACTGCAAAATTGAAAGATTCAAGCGTTACACTGGTTCTTCGAATGTCGACAATTTTTTAGAAACTAATATTGATGATAATATCAACCGAACGAATTAAGAAAATTCTGATGAATTGGGACATTCAATTGACTAATCGAAATAATGACACGTAAGTACTTTCAGTGCATAAAATATTATAATTGTAAAATATTTATTAGGCCTATGAGCGTGTCTATTCCTTCACATCCGCAAAATTTGCCTTTTTTAAATACAGTTTAAAGTAGATTTTTATGCGATTATAGAAAAGTGTTTTCTTCCATTCTTTTTTTTTTTTATCTTCATCAAAAGAAATCAAAGGCCAAAACAGTCAAATTTTCCTGCGTATGTTTGTGTTTACTTTCATATTTACAAGCAAAATGGTATGTGCAAAAATCGTATGAAACTATACCAAAGTGCACATATTTGATGAAATATTTAAAATGGTTGCCTATTTTCCTAGCATCACCGTGGTAGGGAAATTTAACGTGGTTCCAGAAGCATAGTGCTTGCGAGGTCATGTCAATTTGTTTACCAGGGCAGAAAGAATTTTTTTTTTTTAAATATATGTAAATTTTTTTTTAAAGGATTGTAGCATTATTTCTCTGGAACTTATTCGTGTATTTACCTGACTTTAAGTTTATCTGTGATAATTCTCTTGAAATTTTCTTAAAATTTTAATCGTTATACTTAACTTCGTAAAATATTTGAAATGAATAAATGTCACTTTTCGACAGGTTAAGTGTAAAAAAATCGTCTTTAACAATTCATATTTCAGGGTTAACAAATGTGAATTATATCTTTTTTCAATAAGTGTTAAAAATAAATATTTATATTAGAAATATTTAAAATTGTTTTTCAGCTTAACAGTGTCCTAGGAATATTTTATTGTTGAAAGGGTAATAATTGCGAAGTCAAAAAATAAAATAAAAAAGCATTCTTTAAGGTTTATTAATATTCTAAGACTTTTCTCGAATTTGTAAGACTTATACATCTATTTTACAACATATCGTCGGCTATACATCTATTTTACAAATATCGTCATTTGCAACCCAAATTTTGCCCATGAATCATCCTATAAGATTTTATCAGACTGCCGAAAACATTTTCTCACAGTCGGTCCTGACTGTTCCGTTCATTGCCTTTTGATTTCGTCGTTATTTGAAGCTTTAAATGGGGAAACAGTATAAGTAGCAATAAATCTAACTCGGCTTACCGGAAAGGCGTCGCTAATCAATAAAAGTGATCAAAGGGCAATGCAAAGTTAGGGCTGAAATCAAAAGGGAACGCACCCTAAAAAGATAAAAAATATGTCACTAAATATATTTTTGTACCATAAATGTTTGCATTTTTAACCATTTTTCTATTTTATTGATTTATTTGAAATTGGGATATTTTACAAATGTCTGTATAATTTTTGTTTTCAACCTGTATTTCTATAGCTTTTGTTATATATATATCAAATATATATTATACGGGAAAAATAATATAAATTTCTTAACAATATTTGTGATTAACTATTATCAAAACATTCGAGGACGTTTACTTATTGTTATGTAACATTTAATTTTATGTTTCTAGATCCGAGAAATTCGAAGTTCTATCAGCGAACTGAAGAATAGCAGATAAGTAACGGATAACTATTAAAAGTTTAAAGTTGTTTCCCTGCTTCCTCGATGTTATCACATGTACCAGCAATACTAGTAATCATCTAAATCATCTCTAGAAACTCTAGATCGTAACGATTCGTGACATACATATATGATTTACAATCTGTTTGTATCTTTAATGCTTGACTCATTAACTTCGATTCATAATTTCTCGGCGCTGATTTCACCACCAAACGCAAATCATTTTTTTTTTTTTTTTTTTAGCACAAGAAATTATGTCACTTTTGTAGAAGCACATCAAATGTCGGTAAAGTTTCAAGTATTAATGAATGAATGTAGACTGAAATGTGGAACCGAAGAAAAACTGTTTGTAAGATGTTGTACAGAGCTAAGGCGGTTATTTTTAATGGACTTTGCGAGCTCTATGTAATCGGGTTGGCGTTTTCGGATGATATTGATGAAATACATTGTTCACGTCTCGTTTTGTTACTCTCTCGATATTAAAGTCTGTTGAAAAATGCACTCGTTACATATTTTCAATTAAGATTCTTATTAATGCGGCGAAACATCTAAACCAATAATATTATAAATGAAAACGTCGAGCTTGATACTTGAAATGCTAAGAAAATTTACCTCTTCCCTATTAATAAGCATTCAATTTTATTCAATTTTTCATTGTTTGTATTACTGCGAACATATAACCTCATAAGAAACGTACATCCGCAATAATTGGTACATCGCAGTGTATCACCCGTAGTTATTGGTATATTTACCTGTTTAATCAATTTCAAGGGATAGGCCTTCAATAAGTTCTACACGTTTATAGTTTGAAAATGCTCAAGTTAATCCTGAACCGCGAATGATCACCAGAAGATTAGAGGTACTGTTCGCAGAGAATACTTAATATTGTTACAATATTTATTCGATATTATACACTTACTATGTATTATACACAATATTCTGATAATATTAAGTACTCTGAATGAAACGTTACTGGTTGTGGTTAATAGTTTTTAAATGTGAACTTAATATCTTAAAAACTAGTTGCAGAGCAATATTATTGTTGATCTAAAGTCCTTATTATAATTGAAGAAAGTGCATCCTCGGGTAATTAATTAATTTAATCAAATGAAATCTTAAATTCGCTGTTTAATGCTATTTGAAAGTTATAATGTAGTTTTGTGTCGTATTGGGGTTCAAAATTTGTTATAACTACACTTGTGTATAAACACATTATCGGATCTTCTTTTCACGTTATTACATCCGTAGTTGAAACATAATGTATTTAATTTCACTATTAGCAGACTCTATTCACATCTCTCCAATTTTAAAAGATTCATTATTGCTCATAAGATTGACTATAGTGATTTTCGATTAAAGTATAAAATCGCAATGAAAAAATGATTAATCAATTTATACGAGCTTCCTTAAAGCGCGTCATTAATATTAAATTATAAAACACGACCATGATAATGATAACTGTCTGATTTTTGAAGGCCAAGTATACATATATATACAGATATTGCAACTATAGCAAAATCATATTGACTTGAGACATGCGTATATTTATTACATGTCGAACCTTTCTGATTTTCTTCCTATTCAATTGCGAATATTTTAATGTACTTTTATAAGAAATACAAATGAAATCAAAGAAATTATACAATGCACAAAATATATATAATGACATAAGGTACATCTCCATATTTGTGACCATGTATCGACTTCTGGCCATTAACATATTTATTATTTTCTAACATTTTCTTAATGTGACGTTATGGATTGAAATAGCTCACTGCAATGTTTGGAAGGAGATTGTGACCAGAATTCAGAACTGCCTCTAAGTGCAATAATTACTTACATCTTACGAAACGTCTACGGCCTAAGAAAATTCTGAAAAATATGTAGTTCATTCACGCACGAAGTATTACTTTTGAATACGTAATTTTTAAAAATATTTTTCGTTACATACTTACCTGGTCATAAATATGTACAATCGCCTTATAACATTTTGAGAGGTATTTCGAAAAATTAAGTCAAGGTCGATAATTAAATAAAGTTGACCTGCCTATAACTGAAACATTTATAAACCAGCTCAGTACCTTTGTTCCGATCTATTTGCTTTAACTTCTCAATGTAAACGAAACGACGCCATACCATTTGCTTATTCGAACATTTCCATATAACTAACGCTCTAACCAATGAAGAAATGTACATACAAATTTGACAATGTTTCCATTTAAATTTTGCAGTACGGAGGGTAATGGCACCATCTATATCACATGATGAATCAAGCGGTATGTAAATCGATATAAAAGAGTACATAAGAAAATAACAAATTGTTAACTTCTCCCATGTTTCCATAGTCAATTAGATTAAATTCAAGACTTTATCAATTAGGTATACAATACTGTCTTGAAACAAAATTAACATCAACGCACTTTTATCTAAGGTTGATTATATACCTAAAACTCTATCTTATTGTACAAGTAATAAGCAAAGTGTATCCCTCTACGTCAAATGTATTCAATTCAATGTAAATAAGTTTCTACGTAAACTGTTAAAAATGTAATGATATTTCATGTACATTTAATGTGCAGTGCATTAATTTTTCTAACGGTATATATCTATGTACTATGTATATATAGATATATACGCAGTATAAAGAATTAATGTACATGTACTAGAAGTTTTTTGGATGTTTTTTTACTGCGTAGATTGTACCATTTGTCGATGATTATTATACACTCTCTTATTATTAGAAACTAATTAACTAATATTGTTACATAATAAATGTTGCAATAAAATCAATAATTCCGAGATAATTAAATATTATAAAATAGTACAATAATCATGATACTGATGACTTTATTGCAGAAAATAATCTTATGAATTTGAAGATATTAATTACAAGTATTAAAAGAGAACAAGACTTCATCAGGTTTTCAAGTCTAATATTATTAATACACTAGCATTATAATGGTACTATTGTACTGCTACTGGGTATGTCAATGCCTAAATTTCATTTTACAACTCAATAGGGTACTGTTCTCTACACGTAGATTACCACAACGAAGAAATTGAAATCGTACAAAGTATTGCAATAAAACCATACAAATTTATTTCACATTAATTGCTTCGAATTTACAATATATAAAATACAGCGGGTCCTAATAACCTATATTACCTAATATACAAGGTAAATGAAGACCATTATATTCTATTCATACAATTTTGTAATTATGGTATACTGAAAGTTTGCACCTGTTTCTTAAAAAGTTTACTTGACCCAAAAATGTCACTCAAAGAATCACTTAACGGCTCTATAAATAAAGTTTAAAAGGTAATTTGATCTCGACAGATGGTATTTTCTATGTACATCTAAACAACAACAAGCAATAGACGAAGATAAAGCTCATTCAGAAAAATCTCGAAATTGAGGTTCTCTTGACATATATGGTTTTTAGATTATTATATAGTGTTTTTCATTTGTCAAAATTAATGATGACTGAGAAAAATGTCTTTTGTGCCTATAAATACGGTGAGGCGTATCACCCCGGGAAAAAATGGATCCGATACAATTATATCAGAATATAATCAATGATCCAGTAGATATAATCATATATAATTGAGATATAACGATATATAATTATATAAGGATTTTGACCTGATATAAGTATATATTTATTTATTTATTATTTGGAATAATAGTATCCTTTTCAAAATTATATACGACAAGCAAATTACGAATTTATATACAAGTTATATATAATTTTCCAAATGATTTCATGCACTATAAAACCTTTTCGTTTTAGGCTGCTTGATTATTTATTCATTACGTATATACACAGACAAATTCTCTCAATTTTAGTGCAAAGTTCCTGTTATTAAATTCACTCACGTTTGTCTCTCAAAATACGACTGACATTTACTATAATTGCACACGTCAACACCATCAGTAGAATTTGAAACCATCAACTCATAAACATACTATAAGTATAATGAAATGACAAGTTTTTTTTTTATAATCTTCATTCGAGGATATTTACCTTTTACTTTTGGAAGAATATTTTGAAATCGAGGAAATTTATTATACTGGATAATCCTTTCATATATGGAGAGAACTGCTTAATCTACTGTACGTATAAAGAAAACTTTGCATCAATAGTTGCAGTAAAAAGTTACTATTTAATACGATTATATATAAATATGTTCATTGGACTCAACCAAAGATCTATAAAAAAAAATTTCAAAAGATATCATGTCCAATATATTAGAAAAGAATACAACAATAAGTGTTTTAAAAACAATGATTCGAAAATTTCCGTAAATGCAACCCATTATTTCATCAAAGATTAGTGCCTTTACCCTTTAAATCAATGAATCTATTAATTTATATTAATTGGCTTTCAAGCATATCAAATATAAAATAAATAATAAATAAATAGAACCAATGCATATACTTAATCGAATCACTTGCAGTCTACTATATATATAAATCATTGAGGAGTTATTTTACGATTTCGGTGCAATTAAAGCATTTCCTAAGTTACATATATACATATATAAAAAGCAAATTACATAAGAAATATAAAATGTTATATTACACCTGAGTTTTAATCATACCAATTCTGTTTGCATTTCCTTTCTTCGATGAAGAAAGCAGAATTATATCCATTTCGCGAGGCTGAAGGGTAATAAATTAATCAAGATGAATAAATGAAAAAAGTAAAAGCCTGAAGACTTGTATTTTTTTAATTTTCGTCACGGGTCCAAGGTCATTATATGATATATATATATATATGATATGTGAAAATATATCCAATAATAAAATAAATACGTAAATTAAATGATAATTTAACGTAAGCAATACTTTATCAACTTTTGAGGTTTGTAATATCACGTGAGAATGTATGCGGGAGAAAGTATTAGGACTGACAAAATTTAACAAAGGGAATGAAAGGAACCGTTTAATGAATTACTAAGGATATACGCGAACTTAAAAGATATGCTGAGAATGTTAAAATAAGATAACGGTGCTGAATTGTTCTAGTGATGACAATAATGACCGTTCTAGAGCGCGTGTATAGCTCACAACACAATATACTCGGGTATAATTTTAGTCGGAAATGTCACGTCCTATAAAATTTTAGGATGAGAGACGGAGGTTACTATTTAAAATAGCAGTGTCGCAGCATCTACGAGGGAGACTAAGGACAAAATTTTCATATTTGATAAAAATCGATAAAACGTTTTCCGAGTTTATTGTTAATAACTAAACAATTCTTTAAAGGTTAGTATAGTAGCAGAAGATACAATTATTCGTAGAATGCAATTCTTTACGTAGATATATTATGAATTTTCGTCCATTTGAGCTTAATCCGCAATTACAATTCTAAATGTATACATCCAGATCTCCCGAATACTGAAATGAAAGACTTTATTGATATTATTATTTCTTTGTAGTTGATAATTTTAGACTTTTCATTATCTATTCCATTTTTTTAAGCAGAATACGACTGATCCAGAGTATTTGATGAATGACTGATATTAATTCAGTGTTTTAATTAGAATGATGTATAAAATACATCACAAATTATGTCACGTACATATAGAACACTATAAAAAATCGGTGGCATTAAACAAGCAAAACAAAAGAGTGTTCATAAGAAAAATAAATTGAAAGCTCGATATTTTGCCACGTGGAACCGCGATGCATAAGTAAAATAGACGTGTAGCTGTGAACAAGAAAAAAAAAGATAAAGGAGATAAAGATACGATATATAGATAGGTAAACAATATTACAAAAATGCGAGGAATGGGGTTGATGAATCATAGTGATGAGAGAATACGAATGAACAAATTAAAGAAAATAAAGCGAGACGCGATGGATTTACATTTTTAAGATGTTCCATAAACACGGGATGCAGAAGCAGAATTATCAGAGGTTTTTTTCCGATTGTCTGCATTCAGAAAAGCGGTCTCTGATATCTGCCTTGTATCAGGTCTCCATAAAAAGTGAGATATGCGAATTATTGTAATTGACCTAAGAAAGCGCATTTGATGCGTCTGCGAGTCGTTATCTATAACTATGATAAACGGGACATCATCATATCAATCTATATCATCGTGTTACGATCATACGATAGAAAATAATATAAAGGACTTAATGCATTGTTAATCGAGAATGACTGTTTTCTGCACGTGTTTATAGATCTTCAGCAGAAGTAAACTGCCGACTTTATTTCCATTTCACGTTCAGGTATAAACGTAATTGTTTATGTTATACGCGCAAGGAATTGCCGGAATCTGAATAGTAGAATTTTATTGAATTGCTCGTAATTGTAATATGTACAGCGATGTAATAAATTGCGCATTTGATTGAAACTATACATGTATTAACGAATCGAGCCTATACCAATATACATATATATATATATACAGATATTCACATTTAACCACATTCTACATTTACAATGTGAAAAAGGTTAAACAATGTTGAGCTTCGAACAATTTAACAAAGCTATGCCGATGCATTTGAAACGTTTGAAAAGACAAAACGGATATATTGTCGAGTATTGAGTTGAATATCTTGTTAATATGTGTAAATGCAAAAGTGTACCATTACTACATAATTGACGAATTCGAGATCTGATGTACTGCATTAAAGATAAAAGCTTTCATGAATGAACATAAGATCTTGTCATAGGTAACACGTATTAATTGCTTTAATATCTTTGTAAGGGGAAAATCCAAGTTCTCATAAATTATAATCTATATCTTTTTATAATCTTTTGGAAAATTTATGTAAAAATCTCACGAAAATTCCATACATTAGTACATCAAAAAATCTACTTAAAAGGATACACTACTGCCGTTCTGGTTTATTGACATTTTCAATGTAACTGTTTTCAGACTGTTCTTTGTTATAATTAACTTCCAGTACACGAGTCAACTTCGTTGTGAATGTATATTGTATAACATACAATTCTTATTTTCAGTGGAAACCATTTTATATTCAGTTGAAGAAATACTTGAGTTAGCGAATTGATAATAAGTCACGTTGAATGCGCAGTTCTGATGGCGCATTTTTGTTTTCATAGAGCTTTAAGTTTTAACAAAATATATAGTTCCACGAGAAGATTCTTAAAATGCACTCAAGCACAGCACTAAATATATTTAGCGTTTAGAAGAAGAATAAATTTATAAACTGAAAACATTTTCATTAAAAATGGCGGTATTGCATGACAGAAAATTACGTTCAAAACTATTTTTACGTATATATCAATATTTTATGTGTATCGTATCAGCGGAACTGCTTCTGAAAGTCAATACAGCACAATTTAATCAAGACTCGCGAAAAAACAGTATAACAGTAATAACTTTTAATTATATAATTATAAACATGATAAAAACCTATTCTCTAATGTATTTCTTATTCAATGAGTTGAAAATGTTGTATTTGTCGCCTTTCAACATTTTCACCACCACGTACACTTGTTTGCCGAAATATATATAAAACCTTTATAGAATATAAAGAATGAAAAGTTACAAAATATCGATTCATTATTAAAACTCAATGCACAAAATATATAATTTAAGTACAGATACGTATAAATAATACAGTACTCTCCCTCGTAATATAATTACGAATTACGAATATAATTAGTATAGTGCCAATAAACCAAGGTCCTCTATTATAAGTGGCACAGGTAATTCCTATAATTGTGTCAGCCTTAGACGATATATTTCCATCTCCGTGCGACTACAGTTATACAAGCTTGTCAATTCTTTGAGATAAATACGAACCAATAATGGCATGCCACAATGACATTTTGTATTGGGGACACAAGAAAATTGGTGTGAGGATGACGCAATTGGAGGACCTATGCTCCTTCGATTTCGATATTATGCCACAGAGGGAGGGAGGATCGTACTGTGAATATAGAAAATTTCTATAGGATTGGAGTTTGCTCCAATTCTATAGGATTTACTCCTAATTCGTCCAGGTTATAATAGGCTCTGTGATTAATCTGACTTACCCCGGTAAAAAATATATAGAATCCTGGAAAGAATCATATAGAATCGGATTCCAATTCTGTCCGGATTTTAAAGAAACGGATAGAAATGGATTCATATAATATAAAAATTTATATATTAATCCATTGCCATTAATTTCAAAGCAAATATACTCTTAGTGCTTAGTGTGTTCACTTTTAGTTATTAACAGTATTAGTAACCGTTCAATTCGTCCGATTCGATTCCACAATTTTATTTTGCAACGAAACGCTGTCGTTATAATACAATTATCTTATTTGAATAAAATCGAGTAATAATAAAAAAAAAATATGCATACTTTTATCGAACTAATGCAACCTAACCCTTTGACGTTTAACTGCGTGTATATATGAAAACAAAATTGTAAGGATAAGTATAAAAAAGAAAAAGTATTTGCCTATTCCTATACAGTTATTAAATTGAAGGGAAAAAATGTTTCGCCGCAAAATTGTACATCAAAAGAAAACATAATACATTCACAATGGAATATGAAATGTTTTCCAATGTGTTATTTGTGGAACTGCAGTACACGGCATCTCATTTCGAGAACGTCATCATGAATATAGGAACTTAATTTGTCTTCTCATTCGGCGGTTATGCATTCGTAATGTGATACTTTAGCTCAGCTATATATGTATGGATATTTTCTTTCTTTAATTACATTAAATATATCATCGATAAGATACCAAACCAGTAAGATAACTTTTCTTAAAACATATAAATAAGTGCTGACAAGTTTCTTAAGTATACGTCGCTGCGACTGCCATGTTGTGTGCCATTCCATAATGAATCACGTTTTTCCTAAAAGTAAAAATTAAAAAAAATATATATATCCTTAATCTTGCCTGTATGAATATCGATGCATATGTATATTATTGATTTCCAGATCCCCTAGTAGAAATTTATCTTTTTTTCTTACACTATCCATTTCTCCTATGCTTTTAACATGGTAAATATCTGACTTGTATAAGAATTAGCTAAAAAATGTTTTCATTTCTACCAGGGTCACTGAGAGCGTTTAGCTTAAATAAATTAATGCGTTGAATGACAAATTTCGATTGTTAACGTTAAACATCGTAACGTGCTCTATCACAATATCGAGTCAGATTGCTGCACGGTGTATTTTCATATTTGTAAAGAGACACCCGAGCACGTATATCTACATTATACCGCCACGACGTTAAAACTAATGAATATATATAGTACTTCTGTAAGTGCTATTTGTACTGATAGTGTTCTATATCCGTGTATGCGTGCATATGCGGGCATATATATGCGCGTATTTACTTGTGTTTGGTTGCACGTCTGTGTGATTGAGAGATTAGATGACTGACACTGTGTACATGTGTGTGTTGAAATTGATAATATATATGAAACACAAAAATATTTACAGAAAATATCAATTAATCAATGAATAAACAAAACCTTTGTTAAAATTGTTAACACAGTAAGTCCCTGATGCAGTTATTATTAAAAGTCGTTCGCCATAATTCTTTTAAACTCTTTATGATAAGTTACAGACGGGATACGTCGATTAGGCAAACATTATTGAATCCCGAAGGTTGTAAATATTTCAGCGTATTTGCGTTTTAAAACTAGATTCGTTTTATAACTTAATATATGTTTATTGTACTTGCGGTTAGATGTTTAAAAGCATGATAACATTTGTGACACTCGCAAATTGAGTTATTGATCTTGTCATACTTGTACAGACAATAACCATTATGATTATTATGTAAGATTATTAATATATGTAATAATATTTATTATAGAAGAAACGGTTAGAGAACTAATATTGAAATGACAAATTGTATGAAGCCTTCACACACTGATGTCGATGTTATGAATTCGATGAAGGTTGCGATCCGAATGAGTTCGCCTAATCCACACTTTTACGATAGTGCTAATTTTCTATATATTTTCCATTGACTATTGTTACGAGATAATTCATTTTTTCCAATTACGAAAAATTGTTATGTATAGTAGGAATGGTTTATGATAGAAGAAAGATAAAGCTCTCTTCTATTTGAAATTATTACAATGTGTACAAATGTGTATTACTGCGCGCTTGTTTAAGTACTTGTTCATGGTAAAGTCTCGTTAGACTTTCCGCTTAGTGAATATAATTCAATATAGTTGGCAACCAATACAATGAAATATATAAATATATAAAACAGAATATCATTGGTCGATCGATAGATTCAAGCACAACAAGAACTACTAGGGCCAGGCACAATAAACTTCGGCCGATTTACTATAGCCAGCCGTATGTTAGAATGAAAAGAGCCATATAAGTAAATATATAAATATATATCTATAAAGCAAGAATATTAAATAAACGTATATGAACTATTGTCATTTCAAATGAGATATTTTATTTCTTCCTATTTTCCATGCTAAAGGTTCCTACTTCACAGGCGCTAATCAAATTTTAATAGTGAAATATTGAACGTAATTACCCGCCAATATCATGGATAAAGATATTAAAGGGTATAGTATTAGTTTGAGGTGGCAACCCTGTGGTACTTCAAAAGTAACTTTACATTGAGACAATGTATTTTTAATCTTTACCATTATGCCTGAAATGTACAATTGTCTTGCTTGACAATCCAACGTACAAAACCGACAGAGTATAGACTAAGAGATTATTTAGAATCTATCATATGATTTAAACTGTCAACCCATATTATTAAACGAAAAAGGATTGAAAGCTCAGATATTGAATTAAGAAGGATAAGAAAGTATTCATTGTTATGTAGAATGAATCCACCTGAATCAATGTGAATCCGTTTTAATCCAAATTTTGAACTTTCAATCCTTTGTCGTTTACTGTGAAAAGCTTTCGAAAAGTCAAAATATATAATAGTATTGTAGCGTGCGTATTATATATATAATAATGGAGTATAAAAGGTAGGATAAAATAAACAAATATAAAAGAGAGGGAAATAGTTTTACCAATATAACAAGCTGGTCTGTGACTGATTTACTTCTTTCGGAAATGTACTCCCATAAGGCGACGCTCGAGTCGAGACCATCACGGCGTCCGGACCACAGAAGAATGTGCAACACCAGTTTATCAATGATTCCCAAAAAAAGAGCTAGGTGGTAGCAATATAGAAAATTCTGCTATGCCGAGGAGCGCTCGATCTTTACCCTACCGATTTTTACCCTACCGATTAAGTCTTGACCATTTGGTCATGACTTGATGACAAAAATATTAATGTGAAATAAAAAAAAAACTTCCTCGAACAGAAATCGAACCCGGGTCGTCCACTTTTCAAGTCCGAACTATATCCACTAGGTTTGGTGTTGTAAATCGTAGCAAAAATAAGAAACAATTAAAATAGGGGGGTTGGACGTGATTTGAATTAACAGGTTTAGAATCGTCATTAAGAAAATAAATCCTATTTTATCCTTTCTTAATCCAACTTGTAAATGACCATATAGTTAGACAACGTGGTAAAACCACCCGGATATTTTCAATAGGGTTCGCTTGGTATATGAGCTTAAATTCTTGCCTATATGGAAGATGACTTTTAGTCGACTATCTTTCAGAATGATTGTGACTTATTCATTTTGCAACTTTCAATCCTATTTGTTGACCTACGTGTATACTTCCCTGGCAAAAATGGAAGCGTGTCGGTATGCTTAAAAGTGCAAATTCACCCTAATTTTTCCATTTTAAGTGTACTCGAAGCGTTCTACAAGCGTGAATTTGTACTTTTAAGCATACGGTCCCAGTAAACGAGGAAGCATTCATGTACCAGAAATAGGATTAAGAATGATAGAGAAGTATTCGTTTTGGACTGAAACAAATACTTCTCTATCATTCATAATCCTATTTCTGGTACATGAATGCTTCCTCGCGTTACTGGGACTGGGACGTGACTGGGACATTTGCAATCCGTTTCATTCCTTCACTTCAATCCCAATGAATTCTCAGTTATTCTGACACACATTTATTATTATCCGTTTCATTCGCCGAGATCAATCCGAACGAATTCTCAGTTATTCCGACCCACATTTGCAATCCGTTTCATTCCCCGAGTTCAATCCAAACAAATTCTCAGTTATTCCGACACACATTTGAAATCCGTTTCATTCTCCGAGTTCAATCCGAACGAACACTCACTCATTCCGTCACACATTTGCAATCCGTTTCATCTCTTGATTTCAATCCGAACGAATTCTCAGTTATTCCGACACACATTTGCAATCCGTTTCATTCCCATCAGAGTTCAATCCGAACGATCCCTCACTCGTTCCGTAACACATTTGCAATCCGTTTCGTCCCTTGATTTCAATCCGAACGAATTCTCAGTTAATCCATTTTATTCCTTAATCGGATTGTATTGAATAGTTTCGTAATAAGTCGGATTGAATCTGATTAAGTCGGACAGAAGTATATGTGCGAATTTTTTTGGATTCGAGCGGATTAAGCCGGATGGGAATGTATAGAATAACTTCAGAATAAGTCGGATTCCATCGGAATACGTCGGATATTGCGCAACCATTTCGGATTAGGTCGGATTGCGAGGGACTAAAGTGTATAATAAGCATTGGCGAAGATTCGGTCGGATTGTAATAATTTCGGTATGTTTCGAATTATACAGGATTCAGTCGGATGTGCGATTTTCAGATTCGCTGGGAAATGGTATATAGATTCCGGCATGGGACGGATTGCGACGGAATGAAAATACCTTTCCGTTTCAATTCGACTTTTTATCTTAAGGGGCGGTTATAAAATACCGACGCGCTAGTTTAATCAAACTCGCTTTTACCGACGCCTTATTTTCTTTAAAAAACGTATGTTCCAGTGAGAATTAAAAATGAATTATTATTTTAAAGCGCTTTTACGCATGTTTTCTAAGTGTAGGTCAAATTTCAGCGAAATCGATTTGGAAACGAGCGAGAATTTATTACAAGAATAAATAATTCGGAGGTAACAACGCGAACTGCATGATCACTACTAAAATTTATATAATGGAATCTGGGTTTTTTGAGGTACCAAATTAACTGGGTATATTACGGAGACATTTTGGAGAAAAAATTTTTTCTTCATTTCTGGACCCTCAATCGCATTTATATAAGCTCGAAAATGGATCAAAAAGGCTCGAAATAAACATTTTCGAAAAACGGTCTTTTCAATAATGTTTATGCAGGCGATCTGGGTGACGGATATACGTAACGGATCTAAAAACCAATCATTTGCATATAAGGAACGCGCAGCATTTGCAGCTGTGACCTATATATATTATAGCCCTTTTGCCTCGGGAACTGGAAAAATGCGACTGCGATAATTAGGCGCCTCTGAACTCTGAAGCCAATTAATTCGGTACCGCGAAAGAACTCGCGAAGACATCGAATTAGAGTATGAATTTCTCACATATATAAGACGTCGCATGTTTCGGCGTGTATATGTACATCGGATAGTCATATTCCATAGTATATATAGTTAGTAGGCGAAACAGAAAAACTGTTTCTGAAAACTATATGCAAGTGCACTTTCCAGTAGAATATTTTATTACTACTTTTTATTTGTTGAAATTAAAGTTACGTTTAAATAAATTCACTTGAATTCATTACATTTGTATATATTATTTAGATCATTTGGATATTCTTATATTATATACTAACAGATATTATATATATTAACAGATATAAAATCTGAATTTCAACGAATATCAAAGAAATTCTCATAAAGAATTACGTATGAACTGCAGAAAGGATGTTTATTAAATAATATACTTTGAAATTAAATTCACGTAACAAAATTAATATATTTTACGTAAAAAGAATTAACATCTTATAATATTATATAGGCATTTATGAATTCTTCTCACTTATAAAATAGTCATGAATAGCATCTTAATTACATTTATAACATATTTTACAATATACAGATATATTTAAATTAACTTATACATTTTCACCTTATTCAGAAACTAATAAATCAATTTTATATGATTAAACTTTGATGAAATTATATACACTATCTAAATCATTAAACAATTTACTTGAGTATAAAGTTTTTTAATACAATCTTCAAGTATTTGTAGTCAATTATACATTTCGTTTCACATTAATGAAGCACGCACCATTGGCCTCATTGCTTCGTCCACTAAAGATAACGCAAACTAAACCATGTGCCATTGCATGTTTCCAAAACTTTTCAACCCATTTATTCACCGATTGCAAAGTTTCAACAACATGACTGTCTTTCAACTTGCTATCTTCAATTTTTACATGAGAAATAGTGAAAGCATTTTTCATTAAGATAGCTGCTGATTTAGTAATAACTTCTTTATTAGAATCAGCAACAACAAGCCGAACGTGATCATCTTCCTCTAAACATCCATCAGTTACATTGAGGGAGTTTAATGTTAAATACTTTGAATATTCGTTCATCGCTTCTTTGCATCCAATTATTGATGCTTGTTTTTTGTTATCATTTGTAATATGTTTAAAGATTGATGTGCCATAAGATCTTCCTTCCACAATCTGACTTTTGACGTAATTAGTGCTGTTACTGTGTAATTCCATATTGCGATGGCCAAGAAGCACAGCATCTCCATAGTCAATACTCTTAGCCAGTTTCAATTTGACAAGTTTCATTGAAGCCTGCGAGTCTTCTGTTGAACAATGACCAGACTTGCTATTTTGAATATCCTCCCCTAGAAAATCCTTGACAAGTGTTTGTAATTTACTTTTTCGAGAACGATGTCCCGTGATGTTAAAAATGACAGATGTGTCTATGATATACGGGTGCATCATTTTTAAAGCATGAAGATCTGAATTTAAACTTTGACCGACCAGAATAGCATCGGGTGGAAGCATATTTTGTAGGTGAGCCTGCACATCTTCAATTGTTGTTGTTACATCTTCTAACATTTCTTTAGTAATACCACTGAATCTTGTTAAATAATCAACAATTTTATTTCTAGGTTTAACTAAAGTATCAAATTGAACTTTTAAATCTTCATCTACAATTGTCACCCTTGTCAATTCCAGTAATCCTGTTTCTGTTTTGCACATTTCACAATCAAGGCCATACATAGGAGATGTTGATGTAGCTTCAATATATATGTTTTTTGTTAAGACATAATCACTATATCGTTCAGCTAATTTCCCTTTTAATGGTAATGGAAAATTCTCTTCTACCATTTGTGCTGGTGACAGAAGCAGTTTTGTTCGTGCAAACTTATCCGTCAAAGGTAGGACCTCTACTGTGTTGTTATTTTCATTTGTTAATGTTTTTACACTTACTGGAAACACAACTCTTAGAAGTTTCACTAAGTCTTGAGTACTATGCATTGCTGACTTTAACGATCCATATTCCTTAACAAGTTTGCTGCTTTGAGAACTAGTAAGAGGCACTGCTGCAAGTTCATCTATCACAGATCCACCATACACGGATGGTGTAATAAGTTCAACTTTATGTTCAAGAAGTGCATTTAGGTTCGTTAAAACTGATCTGTGAGCCATAAAATGATCCAAAGAAAGTCCTTCTAAGACAAGAACTACAGTATGAGAAATATTGTTATATTTGTCTAAATGACACCATCTGTATGGACTGTATGGTGAATGATGGCCAAGCATTGAATACATAAGCAAATGTTGAACGTCACTAAGAAAAACTGGAATCCTACTGTCACTGTGCTCTATGGATAAACTAGCAGTTTCTCCAACTGCTTTTAAACAAAATCGAGGAATACATTTTAACCGCTGCTTTCTTTCACGAAGCTCTTGTTTGAGCTTCGTATACTCTTTTGAATCTTTATCGAATTTTTGTTTTTTTGGAATTTCCTCTCCTTCTGTTTGACTTATTCGTTTCTGCGTATTTTCTGACGTTTCCATTTTTTGATCACTCGGTAGGCTAAAAGTTAAATTATTGTAGTTATAATCTTTAGAATTCATATTAATAGTCGAAACAAAAATAAGGAAAACGTTAAGTTCTTACATGTTTTCCCTCTTCACGGAGTCGTGTTGCACCAGATTTAATTTTCCAGGTTTTATATTTTTGTCTCTTTCATTCAGCTGAACAATTTCCAATAGCGCTGCCATTTTCTTCCGTTTGTTCTGTTTTCTTTCGAGTTTTTTTGTTGAAGTCGATTTCATTTTTCCATCAACCGTTTCTATTCCGATCACCATGTCAGTTATTTTAGTAACTGATCAACGTATAAATATTACAATAAAGTCGTAAATGGACTCCAACCAATAAACATCGAAACCTCTCGTAATTATACCATTCCGACCTGCTGACCATGCTTGAATGCTTGAAAGTCAATGTAAACAGTCCTTGGATTTATTATAGATGTGCATATCGGTAACTTTGTTCGGTATTATATATATCATGGAGTTGAGATAGACGAGCTGGACTGTGACGACCACTGCGATATATTATATGGATGTATATCAGTGGTGACGACTGTGACATTGTGACTGTGACGACGGGTGCAGGAAAGAATGCCATATACACTAGGTATATATTTATAGTTGAACGTCTATATACATATTTCTCTGCGTCGCAATGTCGCATACGTCGTATTGGGAACTCTAATCAATTGGGATCTGACCGATCTGACCATCTGACATGAGCCGGTGGCCGATTTGCGAACTAATCAAAGCTTGCATTTCGAGATTGGGCCATAGGCCAAAATGGCGGTTTTAAGCTTGGGAATTCGCCGACAATAGCGCCAAATGTCAGATCCCAATCAATATACATATGACAACCGCACATATATGACAACCTAAAGCACCGAAAGGCACGATCTGCCACGTATATATGTCTATCATATCAATAGCTCCACTCGCTCCACTGATCGACTGTATCTACCAGATACCGGATCTACCGTATCTACCTTATATACGTATACAATACACGGAGCAGTAAACATATATATATATATATATATATAGTATAAACCGTATAAACTTTGGAATTAGGGGAATTGGGTAACAATCTGACAGTTGATCAGCTGAGACTGAGTGTCTTTTGAAGTCCAGTTAAGTCGTCATCTGGTGTGAACTTTTCTCGAGATTCAGATTTTTACTGTCCATCAACAAAGTTAAAACATGGGTCATCCAAACAAGTAAGATCTGGTCACTTTGTACTTATCACTGATGATTGGTTCAATTACATTATGGATTTTAGATTACTGTTTTGCAAAATATAAAATATTAAAAAGTGAACCTAACCTAAAATGCAAACGAAAATATCGAATAATAAATAATAAAACCATCTTAATACTGATAATTTGCTAAAATTCTATTACACGTATAGGTTCTCCAACACAAAAACTTGTAATTTATTAATCGTGAAATATACTTTTGAATATTTTAAATGTATGTTAACAAAATTTTCATGAACTATGCTAATAAGTATATTTTTGTATTATTTTGTCAATTACAGTCGTTAAATAAGAAGACTTACAAAAATGCATTTTTCCTATATTCAAATATATCAATGGTATTTTGTACATAAAACTTGTACACAGAAATATAAGACACGTAACACATTCATAAATATGCAGAAATTAAGCATTTTAAATAGTACTGTATAATATAAGAACAGCATGGTATACTGAAACAATGAATAATTAAATATTTATAACAACTTCTGTTTCCGAATTAAATTATTTACTTCGGAAATTACATTCATTTACATATTCCAGTATATCTTATATCACATAGGAAAGATGCTTGTATGAAGTCAAGCCCATGTTTAACCATGAGATTAATTTTTCGACGATATCCAAGTAAAAGTAAGATAGACAGACTTATGCAAATACGTTATAAGCATCCCATCGTTCTTATCTGGTCTGGTCTCAAAATGTGTTTATTTTATTTTGAGTCATACAATATATGAAAGTATAAAAACTTACTGGAATCATTCAAATAATGAGAATATCCTTTTATTGGAATCGGCTGCTAGTTTCAGAGTCTTCGCTATACTATCAAATGGTAGCGTACTAATACTATAATTTAAAATTCCTTTCATCTTGTTGTAGGAATCTCAAGCAAATCAAAATGGAGTATAGGATTACAATAAAAGAGCTAGAAAACTTTGTTCCTAATTTTTGGAGTATAAATAGCCTTAATAATTTTTTGTTTTTGTTTTCTTTTATTTAATAATTTGAAAAAATTAACCCTATCCAAACATAAATAAAAACAAAATTAACTCTTGAAAACTATTAGTAGGAAATTGTCTGCATCAAATGTGGTTGTTTTATCTCATGCAATTTTTAGAATCTTATCGTAAAATATAATTTTATCTTAAAATGTCTTAAAATAAATACTTTTAGAATCATTTGAAATTTACTTTTATAATACTTTTTTAATACTTTTTTACCCAAATTATTTATACTTTTCCTGTTTGGAGGTTAGGTCTGTAACTGTTCTACTTTAAAATCCCCTTAATATACAAATTAAATACCAGTAATAAAATTAAAAAAAAATAAATAGATTCAGTGATATTAACTTATGAAATATTAACATTATGTAATTAGTTTTTTTATAATTTGCAGCTCGAGTGATCGCCAAGATAAAGAAGTTCCTTATAATAAGTCAGCTCAACCTGCCGATGATTTGACACCTGATTACATAAATTTTCTTGGCATGATCTTCAGTATGTGTGGTTTACTGTTGCGCTGGAAATGGTGCGCATGGGTTGCATTATACTGTTCGTGTATCAGTTTTGCAAATTCTCGAGTTAGTGATGATACAAAGCAGCTCCTCAGCAGTTTTATGCTTTCAATATCGGCAGTGGTGATGTCCTACTTGCAAAATCCTCAACCAATGACACCACCATGGGCAACAACAATTCAATAACAAAATTGAATTAAAAATAACACAAAATATATTGTTAATTTTATAATTTATCTAAAGGTAATGTGCAAAGTGAGTTAACTGGCACTCCAAGTGTTGAACATAAGCCATATGAAGTGAATTATACCAGTTAGATAATGTGACAAGTGCAGCTTTTAAACAGGAGCGTGCTCATCTAGGTTGAATGCTGATATAATAAAAGACACAGTAACTTGCGATAATCATATTCGCATTTCTTTATTTCTTAAAAATTATTATCTCTTGGATGCGTATTGAAGGCAATACATTATATGTTCTTTCTACAAGTATATCTGTCCTGTAAATACATTTCACTATACTGCAAATATCATTAGTTTCTATACTTTTTCTAAGCATCCCTGGTAAAAATCGGACTATACACAGGATGTACGTATAGTGGCCAAATCACTCTTATGTTACATTTAACGTACACTTAAACTTCATTTAAAGTGTGATTTGGCACGCCTGTACAGATCTCGTATATTCCATTTTTACCAGGGATTTGAGTAATTTTGACTAAAATTAAGTTAAAGTTCATCGCATATTTTTATTTTTTACAAAAGTACACCATCTCTTATTTAACATCTCCTCTTGACTAGATTCAAGTACAAGGCGTATCAAGTTGTTTATCTTATGGAAAGTTTTTGAAGCAAAACTCCATTACATGGGTTTCAAGAATTTTCATCTACACATAAGATTTAATGATCAATATTCTTTGACTAGAAGAACAAAAGGTCAAATAGAAATTTTATTTGTTCTTATTAGATCTCATGCTAGCAGGACAAACAACAAAGTTTCTAAAATTAATTCTGAAAGAATGTGATTTCCTGTTTTGAGTACAAAAGTGAATACTTTAGTGGTCCCATCTGCGACTAGATTTTATTTAGACGCTACTCTCGCCACGACCCACCAGGGTGATTGGATACACATATTTTTTTCGTTTAGCATTAAAGAATGGAGAACTGTGTTGAACGAATGAAGGGGCTGGTGATAAACCTCGTAGAAGTGGGAGAGATGCGTCACTGCAAGAATCAAATTTTCTTTTCCATTCAGCACCTAAATCTGAAGCTGGTGTCATTAATCTCCTACACTCAGGAGAACTCCGTACACTGAGAAATACATCATTGCTGATGTCCCTTTGACGGGGTAAAGATTTCTAAAACAATCAATATTATTAGTAACTACATTTATTTATACTATAATATTCTATTAAATCATAAACTTAATTTCCAAGACTTATTCAAAATGTTTTTCTATTATCAACTTATTTTTAGATATGACGGGGGATATATTTTTATAATAAGATTTCCCTAACTATCAACTATCAATTTTGTACTTTCAACTATTATCTGACTTTATTTAATTGGCTTGTTTATTGGATCGGCAAAATACCCATTTATGTATTTATTTCATTGTCCGTTTTTAGTCGAAACATAGTCTTTTATTAATAGTCGAAAATATGCTATGTTTGTATAACTTTGTATAAATTTTAAACAAAATTATAAAATAATTATCCCTACTTATCAGTTCAGTAAATTTTAAAAATGACGCACATAATAAATAATGACAGTAGTGTTTAGATTTCGACGTAAAAAATTATTATAAATTTGATTGGTACTCTTAACAGCTTAAATTGCTGATATTACTTTTCAACTAGGAAATTTTATTATTTACATCCGAGAGAAAACCGACGTAACGACTTGTCCAATTTTTAATACTGAAATTTGTATTATTTTAGACATATGTATATTATTATATTCCTTCAAACATGATAATTTTTCCTGCGTTTCTAATAAAATTTACTACGTACGTGTTTTCGGTAAACATATTTGATAGTTCAATATGTACTCGTTTTTTTTTGTTTTTTTTTTTTTTTTGTTTTTTTTCTATCACACTCCACTACATACCTTCCTTATATATAGATCTAAACTAGATCCATTCGTGTCATTGTCCTCATGGAAGTCGATTTGAACGCAATGAGAATTTCTGGAGGACTGGGACGAAGCTTGCGGGGATGAATTTTCCGAAAGATTGTCCACGCAGCAAGGAGCGGTGCACACGCGATGCTCTCTGAAATAAATTTTTCTATTAAGAGACTATGTGCCAGTGTACCTTTCAAAAAATTTTGAAATTGGCAGCCTTCTATAAAGAGCGACCGCTCGCAGTTGAAATTACGATATTTAAAACCATAAACCAGTTTCTCTCAAAACGACATTTTCCAAAACTGCTGCCCCTCTAACTTTAAGACCATAATTGTTCGATTGACTAGCGCCAAAATGTTTTAGCCACCATGTTTTTGTCATAACGTGAACTAGGATATTTTTGATTGGATAAAAACCATCAATTTTGATTGCAAAAAACATTGTTAACGGGTTGAAACGTATTCAGTATTTGTTCCGTCAATTCGTTTTCTGAACTTTTAATCCGTTTTCGTTAAAAACTCCACCAGTTTGTCAGTTTTTAATATTATTTAAATATCCTAGTTCACTATATATGCAGAATACCTTTTACTTGTTTGGGCGACTGTATATATTGACCGGAAACAGGGCAATATAGTGCGGGAGGACTATTTTTTATAGCATCGGGAGGCAGGTCCTTGGATGTCATTATCATGATTTATAGCAAAATACATCTCTGAAGTTTATAAACCCTCGATAGTATAAGTTTTATTAACTTTAAAAAAAATCTCGATAATCATCTAAATTTTCATCCGTGTCAGACTGCGGTATATAGCATGATACAATATGGTATATATAGTAGCCCATTGCTGGTCCTCGAGTGACCTGAAGTGGGGTAAGGAGAATGTCAAAAAAGCGAGAAAAAATAAATACCAATGGGTTGAAAGTACAAGTGAACAAGAACACTTTGCGTAAAAAAGTCACATTCATGATTGTGTCGCGTACGATTGCAAAGTTTATAATTATAATCTAGTCGATAGTGTATGATGTCACATTTTATCAATTGACATTTACTTGGTAAGGATGCAGTCTCGTCTCCTCTCTAGCTGTCGACTAGTGGCAGTGCCTTTGGCACTTTCGTAGCTAGCTATGCTGTTGGCGCTGCTGTTACTACCAGCTAATTCGTTTTGAAGGTAGTAATTTTTTGCCGACAGCAAAGCGAAGTGAAAATTGGTCTTAAGATCATCAGCAGCCGTAGATAAATTTCCCGAAATTTTTGGAGTCCTCCTCATGGGTCGAACTGGCGGAACCGGTGAAGATGGACTGCTCGAGGCATCAGACAACGTTTCCGGCGTCGCCAATGGGGCAATTCGTGGCACTAAACTCCAATCATCCTTTCGATCCCTGATGGTACGCAACAACATGTATATATTTGTAGTTTGCAATAACTTGTTCAAACAAAATAAGGGTTTTGTCAATAAATTCTGCTCAAAGGCAATACTTAGAAAAGTGAAGTATATTTAAAAATTGTTCTTATTAAAAACATTTATTTGTGAACACCTGTCATTTTGAGGTCTGAACTTCCGTAATAAGACATATTAAAATTTTTCTTACATTTTACCATCGCCTGTCCGGGAAATGCTGAGCAATTCGCTGGCGATGCTGACGTACTCCCAGGGGATTCCCCAAGAATCCACGCTAAGTTCTCGACCAGGAAAGTCCGAGGGACTCTGCAGTGACGTGAAGCTCGTCTCCATCAGGCAGATTCTGTGCGATGTACCAGCAGTCAGAGGACCCTTCCGTGGACTCGAGGTTGAAAGCAAGGCTCGCATTTCCTGTTCCACATCAATATCTTGGATTTCAACGATTTCCTTGGCACCCGATACCTCAACTGACGCCGCTCGACCCGTGACCAGTCTCTGTGGTTTAGCCGGACCCAACGTCGTTACAACCTGGCAGGCATCCAATTTGTACACTTTTTATATAGATATATAATACGGTCGATGATATTGATCGATCGATCGACAGATCATTGATAAACGTATAAAATAGGTCTACCCATTCTTATTAATGGACTTTGCTATGATTCTTATGATGTTGTACATTTTAAAGTAGGATTTCTATGAAGACTGCATCACATACTCAGATGATTAGGCTTATATTATATGGGGACGATTGTTTTTGATAATATGAGAGAATTTGCTATACTATATGTAATGTTTCATCCGAACAGGTATATTATTATAGTCACGTGAAAGTAATGTTGATTTGAATGTATCACATAAATTATTATGGTTGAAAAGTGACATACTCTCAGTTCTTCATGTATGTTATTTTTATAATTTTTTGTTAAGTTACCATCACAAATATCATCTGTATAGTCTCTTCTAGGAGAAGTGATGTCTGAAATTTGGGACAAGCTTGACAATTAAAAATGGGTAAGTGATGATAGAAATGGGCAAAATTGTATATTTATATTTAACTCCACATATTGTCTAGTGACATTAAGAGGGGGAATTACCAGAGTATTAACTATGTATTAATTGATGGTTATACACGTTAGTTCTTGTAAAAAATAATGTTCCATTATGCCGACCCCCAAATCCACTTTAAAATTACTTAAAAATAACCCTAGAATTTTTTTAGATTTTTATCTTAAGTATATGTACTAACTCGTCAGGCGATTGCATTTTCAATTTGTTACGCTAAATTATGGATATTCAAAGTCTAATAACTCGCAAATTCTTGTTTTGAACGAGGCTTGGATCAATCATTTCTAATAAATATCTTCCAGAAAAGGTACGACAATGGGTGTATATTTTACCGGATCTTATGCTAATCGTTATATACAGTTGATAAACTGCAAAAACTCAATTTTTCCATTTGAAACCGCAATGTTAAATATCGAGGTACCGGCGGGGCGGTACAAATTCAAGATAAGAAACTAAAAAAAAATTCTAGTTATTTTGGAGTAATTTAAAGTCGATTTTGGGAGACGGCACTAACAAAATTTGTTTAAGGATTACCCTAAAACACATCAATCATACACAGTATGCCTGGTTCGATGCCCCAAATTATCAGACAAAAATACTAGTCAACTGGTTAACAGACTTATAAATGCATAATTTTAGTATAAAACAATTTTTAAGAAAGTATTTTAACCTAAGGGGATGGATTTCACATATATTTGTATGATTTATTATAAAAATAAGATTTAAAAGATATCGCGAAATATGTATGTTCGCAATATGATCACAATATATGCGTGTAAAGTTTATTGCACTGTATTTGAAATGTTAAAAATAAATAAATGTCACCAAAAAATGTTTATAACTTTTATGATTTCATCTAGATTTGTAACAATTCCGGAAAAAACGTTGAAGTTAGCATAAAAATGCGATTGCACAATGAAATATTACTAAACAATAATATAATTTCATATATATTTTGGATTTTCCAATGCTTTTTCGAATCTTCTGTCCCTACACGGAGAAAAATTTTCATGTAAATTTTACCATACTAGATGGCATTTTGAGGACCAATTGCAATTGTTTTTAATAAAGATTGATATGATGAATGGCAATTTTTACCACACTAATAGTAAAAATTCCCAACAAATGTTGTAACTTTTACAATAAATAATTGCAATTTTTCTCATGACGAAAGTCTGTTCTCAAAATATCATCTGGTATGGTAAAATTTGTAAGAACATTTTTCTCCGTGTATATATCTTAAAATTTCAGCGTCATAATTCAGAGAATATTTTATCTTTCAAAAAGCTTAAAAACCATTTCTGAAAGTTTAATGTTCTTAATTAATCTAATTATTTCTAAAGTACACACTTCAAAGCTTCTCGAATTCTTTAAAATTGTTAATTAAAATATATATAATATACTAATAATAAATACCTTTTCTATACGAAATCCACCGACAAAATTAATGTATGAAATATATAATTAATTTCGCATTAAAAATGAAGAAATCGAGGTAGTGGATATAATGTCTTCAATTTCTTACTGTTTTTATTTTTCATTGTTTATTTTTGTTAGCACACCGCGCGCGACCGCTCAAAATTCTGAGCTCAGTCCGGCCTCGTCCACGAAGCGCGAAGCGTCGATATACGCTGATTGATACTAACGTGCATTCTTTTGTTTTCGGGAACTTTGTATTTTCTCTGTAAAAAAAGGAAGAAATATAAATAGCTTTGGTGTTCCTAGTTTTTTTGAAAGCCGGTGTGACTACTCTATTATTTTATTTTCGGGCCAAACCCCACGAAATACCCGTTACATTATTACGAATTTATACACAGATTTATTAATACAATTTTTAAACAACTTTTTATTTCAGTCAGGGCCAATTCTGGTTACAATTTCTGAAAGAAAGTTAAATATATATATCATTAATAATACAGCATTTTTGAGAATGAACTCTGATGAAAATAAACTTCAAAAAGCAGAAAATCTAATCACTTCAAAGTCGCTCGATTTATATTAAAATATTTATAAAAACTGGGTTTAAAATATTTTCATTAATTATTAAATTTGCTTTTATTGTCTTTCGATATTTCTCGATCTCTGTTCATTTTTCTTTTTTTTTTTTTTTTTATTTTAATGATTTAATGATTAATATTAAGTTGCATGATTTTTATTATACTTTTTCCAACTTTTTTAAATTACATGTACATTTTTAATATCTCACATTAATATCTCGCATCGATAAGAATAAAAAATATTAGTATAAAAATTACCATTCATTGTTGTTTGGGATCTCGTTTCGCAATGTAAGCGATGCGACGGGATCCGAGTTCCCCCGACACAGCTCGTCCGCGGGCATCGGCGATTTCGTGCGTCGGTTCAAAATTGTTTTGCTTCGTCGTGGGATCGATGCACGAGCGCGATGCATAAACAATCGGTAGATGTCAACCGTCGATTGTGAAAACTTTAATTGTCGAGACGGTCAACGGATTTTCGCAATTGTCGATAAAGGTTGGCACGCTAAACGAGAGCTCATTTTTTTGCAGCTTAGCAGCGGCCCGCTTTTTTTAGTCGTAATTGTAATAGTCAACACAACACACGTGCGAAAATCGGCTCCGTCATTCACTTCTGTGAGCAATTTTAGTGTAAATAAATTAATTAGTGACAATTAATAAACAAGTGTCGTGACCATCTTCGCCTCTTTTTTTGTCACTTTCATTCCTGGCTCCGGTATACAAGGAAAACGCGACAATTGTTAAATAAATATTAAATCATTCCGGAGCTATAGGGCTACTGCTAATTTAAATAAATTTTAATAATGACATATATTATAATCAATTACAATATTAAATTATGCCAAAAAGCTCAACAACAATTCGTAACAAAAAGCAATATTCGTATAAATTGACCCCAAGGAATATTTCGTTTTTGTCGTTGAGGTAATTCTATTATCAAGCGTACAGTTTAAGAAATATATATAGAAAAAACATGTGCAAAGACACGAAAGAAATTCTTTTAAATGAAGATGACTTGCTACAGTGTGTTTTTTGGAAGAAGATATATATATAGTATCGTACTTCTTATGTCGATATCCTCCATAATATTAAATTTACAAGTATATAAACATATATATATATGTAGTTAACTATTTTGCACGATGTATACAACTGTATCGTTTAAATTTGGTAAAATACAAGAGTTTCTATATTATTAAAATATCATTATAATCAAAGGAAATTGGGTCTTATATCAATAATGCATTTTTACTATTTCATAAAAATGACGGATTCCTCTCATATTCTACGTACAGCAAGGAAATATAAAGCAAAGAGGGAATGTCATGTATATAAGAGAGGGTCCATTGTCTAAAATCCAAAACTGAACAAGTTCGAGTCACATCCAAAGATAATAATTGTTTTATGATGAAAGAAGTATGGATTTGTTAGTAATACCCGCCATTGCAATCTCGACTTGGGAATCATGAAATGGCAATTAAGGGTGAGGTGACATTTGATCATCGATTGTTAACGAGTAAGTAGATACCTTGTGTCGTGGCAAGTAGAGGGTGTGGTGGCATAGGCGTCGGCGTCGCGGTCTAGCGATGTCGAGGTTTGAAGTTGAATTGTGACCTGTTGTTGACCGCTCGTTCGTTGTGTCTCGACCTCTAGCATAATGGCCGATGCTCTGGATGCTGCCAGTTCAGCACTTCGCTCTCTGCACGCTGACACCTAATCCACACCACACACCCTCAGCCACTTTCAACTTACAATCAATCTTACCTACTTATCATTATTTAAAAAATTAAATAAGAAAAAAAAATCATACTTTTAATATACTATATATATATATAATGTCTATCCTGGACGATTTATACGAATTTAATCTGTTCGCTTCAAAATATTTCAAAATTCTGTTTGATGATTTTTTGCCAATCGAAAATAACAGACTGAGTCATCCCCTGATAATTTATCGATACTTTAAATAAATCTAATTAATATTTGAAAGTGTTTAATAGCCGCAAACTATAGTCAATGAACGTTTTTCCACCACAAATCTGCAAGTCCTATATGTTTGTTCACTCACGAGAATAGTTCGATTGCATATAATTTTATTAAAAAATTTCTCAGATTAAATTATAGTATTCTATAGTGCTCTAATTCGGCAATCGGACATGCATTAAAATGAATACAAATGCATTCATTTATTCGTCATTATATTGAATCCTTATTTTGTCCATTTCGAATTCTTACAAATGCCAAAATAATTTGTCCAAAATATTAATGCATCTCAATCTAAATTTATAAATAAAGAAATATTACGTTTGACTACATTCAAATCCATAAATCATACAATCTTAAAATTTAAAAAGTAGGGAATACACTTGTCAATCATTTTGTAAACATTTGAATCCAACAAAGATACATTCTAAACATTTTTAAATGTAGACAATATTTGTTATAATGCATTGAATTCTGCATTCATTTAAATCCCCATTTTCGATATTACTAAATTCGTTTTTGATTATGTCGAATTCATTTCGAAATGAATAAGTAAATAAATAAATAAATAATTATATCGAATCGGTATACATTTTTGATTTCTCTAAAGTCAATGATGTAAAGTCTGTGAACTTGATAAGAAAGTTAATATCCAGACGTGAAGTCTTTCTCTGTACATAGTAACTAGGAAATTAAGTGTATAATGTTTTAATTATCGATTTTATTCATTTCATATTAGCGTTGTTAACTCAGCCATTTCATTACAGTATAGCCAATAAATATTAAACTAATTGCTGAAAAGATATGAAATTAGAAAAGGGTTTATAAAGTGGACATATATTTTTTTTTTTACTGACGTTTTCAAAGGAATATATTGTAGATCCACAATTCATCTCTGAAATATCAGGGACTTAGTTTTTTAACAACTTTTCACATTTCAATAATAATTTTAAATCATTTCTTACTACAGAACATCTATTTATGTCACATATATATATATATCGGGCGACTTCAATGATTTTATGATTGGTTTCACATGTATTTTTGGAGTCAATACCTTTTTGTAACGTTTATTCAATGTTATTATACTGAATTTAATGAGGCTAAAAGAAATATTTTGTGGCAAATATTCGTATCTTGTTATTTTTATCAAAATTCTAAGCAGCTCCGTCTATATACAAGAAGTGCTCCAAACTTGCAGCAACAAAGTACGATATAATTATAAAAGTTATTTGATTTGTTTTAATTTTTTGATCGTTTTTAATCATTTTTATATAGTTCCTTCATTAAGTGAAATTGGAAAGATTTATACATTCGAAATCATGGAAGGAATGTTAAATTGACAATAGGAATTCTCTCATGATTTCTCATATGCTAATTTTCACGTGGGAAAATGCTTATTTAATATTTATTACTCATTAAATGATTCAAAAAAATGTAAAGCTTTCTTTTAAAGGCGTTCATGAAGAAGTTTTAAGATGGCACCTTCCGCCGTGATAAGATATATATAAGCAAAACGACCGTTAGGCGTAGGGGCCGACTCGCATATTATCAACACGTATTGATAATACTAAATCAGTAGAGGTAAAAAGTAGGACAGAATGAATATCTTGACGAATATAGATGGATTTACAAGTGGTTTTTAGAGTACTTTTTATACTTATTCTACCCAACTTTTATTTTAATTTTATTTTACAAACGTCTTTTGTAACCGTAGCATAATATTTCTGAAACTTTAATAAACGGTCATTAGCTTCATTGTTTGTTAAATACTTGTTGAATTAATAACAATAATAAAATCTATTAAAATGTAAAAGAAAAAATGAAGTGTAAACATGATAGGTATTTGGTAATTTGGTATATGTTTCGGAATAGAAATTCATAGTATTACAAACTTTGCCCGAGTTGTACGACCAAATTTGAAAAGTTTTTTCTACTCTGATAATATGAATATTCACTTTCTTCAAAATAATATGCTAAACCAAATTGCATTATTTCGTTGGAAACCAAAAAAAGTCTTATAAGTAGGTAATCGTCAGTTTACGTTAGATTTTGAACGTTTTAACTTATTGTGCGTTTTCCTGCAGTTCACATTATACTTTTGATAGTGTCTCTAAATTACAGAATTACAAAATTACAAAAAATAAAATAAAATATATATTCGTAATAATATAACAAAACTTAAAGATGAGAAAATGGAAAGAAACATAATATTATAGGAAATATTTCAAGTGGGAGCCGCCCAGATAGCAAGTCAGCAACTAAGTCCACAATTTGCCCCTATGTTGTCGACAACTTGCCGAAAATTCGAAGATTTCAAACCTAATAATAAATGTAATTTTCTCGAGTTTTCTTATATTTTCTTACACTTTTGTACATTATTTACTTGCAATATACTTGCTACGTTTTAATATATTTTTTATTTCAACCCGAGTTTTATTTTAAATTATATACACTCATATATCCCACGACGTAACCTATTTCATACTTTTTTCATATATACATATATATTGTAACGGTTTTTGTTTTCGTTGCGACGCCCGAGCGCGAAAGCGCGAAGTCGGCGCCTGAGAAGAAAAGAGAGAGAGAGAGAGAGAGAGAGAGAGAGAGAGAGAGAGATAGGGAGAGCGTGACGCCTTGGACACGTGAGGAGTCCTGCCGAAAATCGGATTACGTCAGACTAGCGATTACCCGCGAACATATAGCGCATCGCGATCAATCAATTGCGGTCTGCCTCGTGGCCTTTGTCCCGAACGTTTTGTTAGTGCGATTTTTGTGCGAGCGGCCGCCTATATTTTTGCGAGAGATCTGCGAGTGCCGGCAGCAGCTTCGAAATTGTAAGTACTTGCCTCTCACTCTCTCTCTCTCCTCTTTGTTGCCAACGGTTGCGAGACGACACCCGTTGCTTTGTAAGCTTTTTTCTTTATAAGCAATAAAACTAAACTTTTTTGTTAAAATATCAATACTTATGATTACGTTTCCTTTCCGCTCCCCGACGCCTCCGCGGTCGTGCCTTATGCACGCAACTGGCAACCGGTAGCCAAATTTTATACACATACTTAATAGTTACATGCTAAATAGCTATACATATAACAAGATTAGTTACATGGCCCCCAACGTGTTGGAAAGTAAAACAGGGTACATGTAAAAAGATCTGTTACATTATATATATATATATATATATATAATGTGTCCTTTTATCACGGGTAAAAGAGCGTCAAAACAATGCTTATGAAATATCTATTGCAGTGTGAGGAGAATACCAAAGCGGGCATTAAGGCTGCTTTTGCGCCCGTATCGAGTCTTGGCAACGTATCTGAGATTATACGCTTCTTTTGCGGCTGTGACGACAAGCGGTGTATATTAATGAGTATACATTTCTGTTTTTTGTGCACCTTTTGGCGAAATTATTGTATTTCATTGAAGGGCTACGAATAACTGGGCTTGTACAATTTTTACCGCGACACATTGAGCCTCGGGCATAATTCTTTCTTTAAACGGGACCATGCGGCCAAGGACTATGCGTCACGCTGAAAATTCTATTATAGGCTTCAACTACTATAGTATACAGTAATAAATAAATAGAAAATTGATAATTATTTTCATTTCAGGCCATTGCTAAGATCAGGTATCGAGGGGAAGGATTTCGTTTACTGGCATCGGCACAAAAATAAGATGATCTATTCGCATCACATCAGGTACTCCTTTTTAATTCGATCCGCACCGTAGGTCAGGCGAAGTACTGAATTTCGTCACTTTGGGAAAAAAAATTACTCCCTACTATTTCTTCATCAAACGTCCACGTTTCGGACCACAAGGAACCCAAAAACGCAATAAAAAATATTTTGTCTGTTCACTTTGTGTTTTGTTGTTGTTGTTGTTTTTTTTTTTTTTTTTTTTTTTTTTAATAAGTACTTTGGTAATGAAGATAATTAGCTACAAACTAACAAGCAGTACTTTTTAACTTAAAGCAATGAGCGGAAGTTAAAAAATAAAATTCGTTAAACAATAAGTTGCTATGAACATGACCGCATAAGCAATTATTTCATCATGCTTGTAATTATACGTTATATTATAGTAGTACCTGAATTTGCAATTGTTACGGGAAATAAGTAAGTGGCAATAATATTGTATGCATCAACAAGAGTGTCAAATTCGATTTTACGCACCAAGTGTGATCGATCGCACTGGTGTAAACGGCTATATTATTATTTTATTCGTGCACATAGTTAGTGAATCAGATGCATGTTTGCTGTTGGTTTGGGGCGAAGCCCCCCCCCCCCCCCCTGATAAGATAAGATGTGATATAATGATATATAGATTATAAATATACGTAAAATTCAGTCTTGATTTGTATCGATCGATATAAACAAATTTTTGAGTACAGGGAGGTAAACAAAAACAATCGTCATTATAACCCCCACGAAAAAGAATAAAATTGTAGAAATATAATATATTTTGCGTTTTATAATATTGTAATATAATTTATTTATATTTTTCGTCAGAATAAATCATAATAAAAAAGTAAATAATAACAAATAATAATAGTAATAATAACAAAATAATAAAACAATATTAAATATAATTAAAAACGTATAATAAAATTTATAAAAAAATATATTTTCATTTTCGACAACTGTATCGAAAAGTTGTATTTTACACTATAGTAAAATTTGTTTTTACGCACCGTGTATTACAATGAACGAATGAATTATCTAAATAAATGATGTTTTTAGGGTTGAAAAATATTATCGAATGATGCCAAACAAACATTCATTGATAGTTTATATATCATGTATGTATTTAAACTACTATTGAAATTATGTTGATATTAATCACTATTTAAATTCTTTAAACCACTATTTTAAAACGAATTAAAAATAAATTAAAAACTGATGTCCATTCGGGTTTGTAATAATATCCATTATTGGTTATCTCGCTTAAATGGTTTACTTCCTGTATGTTTGATTTTTGTAAATGTTGTAAACTTGAAGCGATAAAATTTTAGAATTTTGACTTAATTCAGCAATCGACAAGTTTCAGGCAAAAGTTATGAATGTGATTATGAAATTTGGCTGCAAGTTCATTTTCAATCTCAAACGTTACAAATTCGCGTTGTTCTGTTTTTTTTTTTTTTTTTTTTGATGATTTATGATTTTAAAGGAAAGCTTTTAAAAATTCAACCTTCTAACAAAACTGACGTTAATGACTGTCATAAAAATTTCGAGGTAATATTCATCATCTATATATAGAAAAAAAAAAATGAACAGTAAATGCAACTATACGTTAAAGTCGACGCGATGATACGATCGGAAGTGCACCTTCAATAATAACCGACATTTCTTCTGGTCATTATTGAATTTCGAAAAATTTGTCCGTCTAGTGAAACATTAATAAAGAAAGCATCAAAGAGCAAGATTTGTACATTTAATACTGGTGTTGGAAATTGTTAATTTGTTATTAATTAATGAAATCTATTTTTTTTTTTTTTTTTACATTTGGGCACTTTATTGGCGGTATGATCATAATACACCAGAAATAATGAAACGAATCACCTAAAATGCAGCCGACCAACAGACTATACAAGTGCACTAATAAATAAAATAAATGTCAAAAATACAGTTTTTATAATTTCTAGTGCAATACTACTCTCACCATGCTCGTGACTTATTACTGACATTTATCTTCGATAAACTATAGACGAGCATCCTCGTAACTATAAGGCGGAATTGACATCGAATGCCGAATACTCTATATATTCAATTTCAAAATTAAAATTTCAGAATGGAAATTTCATAAGACGTAAAACGGAAAACTATACAACACAAAAATATTAGTGTTATAAGTAAATTATACGAATTCGGCGTTTTAGTGATTAATTGCAACAACATAATATTATCTATTGCTTTTGGCAACAAACTAAAACAAAATATATATTCAATAGTTATTACAAAAATGGTGTATAATATCTATTCAATTAACACCGAGTGAAGGGATTTGGAAAGCACAGGAATATAGACAGAAATAACTAACTGCATAATCTTTTTAAGTAAATATATATTATCATGAACAGTATATTCAGCGTGTTACAAATGATACAGAATAGATGCAATGAATAGGAAAATTCTAGCAGGAGTGACCCGTGAGCGGATGACCGACATTGGCAAAGAAACTGGCATTCGCAAAATGTGATCGCGGCGATGTAAAATAAATAAATAAATAAAGTGAAAGAAAACAAAATGTTAATCGAAATTGTGCGCAAACGCAAAAGTCACTTACACCTACTTACGTTACATTTAATATATTCTACTTGCGAGTTGCGAAATGTCATGCTGCACCCTTTTATATTACAAGACCATGCACGTCACATATTAATTCGCTCGAAAATCATCAGCCAAACTTTTCTAGTTCCACTGAGGAAAATACAATCTTTCAACGCTAAGAAATAATGGGAAGTTATTTTTTTTTCCTGCTTTAAATAAATATCAACTTATTGTTTTAATGTAAAATTAGGATTTGCTCTTTACACTACTGTTCGTAGATTTTCGTAAAATGTATACTTGAAAATATTGCTTTGAAAGTAGTTGAAATGTAAACTCGGTAAAGAAACTGCAACAAATTAATAAAAAATATCCCGATTGTATTTTTCCAAGTGGATTCGACACTTTTTCATCACTATCACAATACACGCTAAAAGAACATGAAAGTGCGAGGTAGTTTTATGGCTCTTGTACAAAACTCATTCTAATTTAGCCGAGCAACGGGCATTTCAAAATTTCTTTATATTTTTATATACGTTTTGCTTCTTATTTTTCTCGACAAAAAAGATAGTCTTATAACGTTTCAAACGGAAGTCATGTCATCACTCTTTCAATTAAATATTATACACTATATTATGAAAGACTAGTTTGCGAGATAATGTTTGCAGCATTTCGAACCGTGAGTACATTCTTCGAATTCTTTGAATGTACTGCACAGTAAACTAAACAATGCTATGAAAAATTATCTTTGGAAGATATTAACACGTATCGATTATTTCCGTACGCAATTATGGATGTACAAAAATACAAAATTTTACTCAAAATTGAAAATATCGAAATGCAGATTGCATACAGATTATGTTAATTAATTAAGTCGTTAACCCGTACATTAATGGTATATTTTTCACTCACTTATTCTACAAAACGATTCGATTTAAATTCAGCCAAGTGAAATAATAAGTAATTTCTCAACTACTTATGAAAGTAATATATTAAATAAAGTAATACTAAATAATAAATAATCACTTTAAGTCACAAATCGAAATCTTAATTAATCTTCTTTCATGCAACATTTTCTAAAGATACATATTTCGCTCATGCATAATATTGTTGAACACAAAATCTGTTTGAGAGTAATTTCCCAACTATGTCATTTATCGAACCACAGATCGCAATTTTTAATTGCATAGAGAGCGTACGAATCATTTTCTTAATATCTAAAAACAATTAAGAAAAATTAAAACTATAAGAATTATAATCATGCAACTTAACAGTTTTTCAGTTTTTGTCCGAAATGTTTCACCATTCTCTATCTATCTCATATTTTATCTAATCTTTCATCTCATTGTAAATATCGATTTCGATTTTAATTCGAAAATCTTTATGCTCTTTGTATACCTACAAACGCAGTGCACTGAAAATGTTGGTTTAATGCCAATAATTCCACAACTACATTTTTAACAATGGAAGTATTCTTGAAACAAATCGCGACTTGTTTATGTTTAGTAATGGTTATTTCATTATCTGACAAATTTATAAAATTCAATGTCAGGTTAGTGTGCGATAATTTATTAACATTAAACGAATCCATTTTCGAGGGCAGTTACATCTTACGACTGATTCTGGGTACATTTGTGCACTTCGACATCGACGACTATCAACGCAGTCTTATCGAGAGATTCATTCTTTCCATTCGCATCGAAATCCTCAGAATTATTCCTATGTTCGTCGACGGAACTATCGTCATGTATCAATAAACTAACGGTGCGCAGGTCCTTTGCCGACGATCTTGTGGCTTCAGGCGTCTCCTCCAGGGGCTCGTAAGTCCCCGGTTTTAAGGACGGACTTCGGCTAGGCGGGACTTGCGTCCTCTTTATCGGTAGGAATGTCGTCGGGATCTGGCTTACCTTATTCAGTGCCTTAAGCATGTTATCGGGCATGTGGTCCTGAATCATCACCGGACTTATCAGAACCTCGTCGAAGTCACAAGGTCCGGCCCAGAGTGCTTGGTAGACTGGCTCGTGAGTCCTAAGCACCTGCCTGAAAGATTTTACATTCAAAATTATTGATTGTATTCGATTTAGATGATTCAATGCGATCGGAAAATTGTCTGTCAAGATCGGAATACATATTGTTCAGTCGTGTTGTACACATGAAACAAACATATTTTGTGCTAAAATGTTGACATCGAATCTTAAGAGAAGACTGTGAAAAGTAGATTTTTTTTAGTTATTTTGCAAAACATAATTATCTATATACATTGAAAATTATATATATATATGTTACAAACTGATGATAATAATAATAATAATAATAATAATAATAAATAATAAGTAATCTAAGTACAATTTAGCGTGTTTTACCGATATAATAATAAATAAATGGCTAATAATCGCAATCGTTTCCGTAAAAGTGTTTATTTGGTTGCAGAATGGATTTTTAAAATTCAAAATGGCAGATTTGGACGACAAACTAAATGAAAATGAGATGGCCTATTTTTCTTGACTAATTACGCGTACATATTGATTTTTACTCTGGGAAATCAAAAGAGGAACTTGAAAATACAAACGTAACCGCTCTAGATATTTAAATGATGAGTCAATGTATTATAATTTTTGATTTTACCACAGCCATCGTAAAAGTCAGTAAGGGCATAGAGGATTGTACGCATAAAAAGAAGAATGGGAAATCAATTTACGAACATTTTTAAAAATGTACTTGTATGAAACAATTTCTTAAAATCAAATTCAATAATATTGAAATTCACACATTTCTTAAGAGTTCGCTATCAAACATGTTCTCTAAATAAGAGTGCAGTCATATATTCAGATTCCATCAAACATATAAATAAATAATTTGATAACAGGTTATTAATATTACATTCTATATATAAGAAAAATAAAATTGGAACGTTAAAAATAGGAATATGTTGACAATCTTCGGTTTCACTGCTTTTTACAAAAGTAGACTCAGTTGCAATGATAAAATTTCAATAAATATGTATGTGCATAGGAAATAATACATTAATTAATGAATATATATGTGGTACTGATATATGGTAATGATATATGGTAATGATATATGGTAATGATATATGGTTAATCACAGATCGCATACAAAATTGAATATTCGCATAAAATGAAATATTATTTCCTTTTTTAAAATCGTTATACGATAATTACGGAATCAGTAATCATTGGTAGGTAAAGCTGAATATTAAAATTAAAGGTTTATGTCTTTCTTAACGTACGTAAAGTCTGTTATAATATTCATTTTTCATTTTTGAACATTTTTATTTGGTAATGAATTTTGTAATGAATTTTGTAATGAATTGATTTTCTATTTCAGCTACTAATTTTAACGTTTTATCTAAACCAACAAACCCTCTTATGCATTTTTAGCTCAACATATTTTCTACATTTGGTGTTATTGATGACTTAAAGATACGAATAATACATGATATACAAGACTAAATACAAAATTTAAATATATGTATTGCAGTAAATTCAGATATACTTGAACGTTTCAGTTACGGAGTAAATCACAAATCAATAACTGTATAGAAATGATAAATGTACAGGTATAAATATAACATAATGAAAAATAATACAAAATATTAATTTAGACAGTCAGTGACGGTAAATATGAGTGTTCATCGATTTTACAAAATATTGAAATATTAAAATGAATGTAAGTGTAGAATTGAGTTTACATCAATTGCAAAACAATATATGAGCATCATTTTAATTTTTGGTCTACGATAGTTATTTAACAAAATCTTCAAGGGAAGTGTGAAGGTATGAAATTATTAGTGATGACAATCCAGACAAAATTAAAATTAACTGAAAAACTTATGAGTTTAACCATACTTGTCGAATCTTACTGATAAACCACAGCGATTCAAGTAAGATGAATGAATTGATTGTATGAACGACTTACTTTTTCGTGTTAAAAAATACATTTTTTACAATCCCCTATAACTTATGACTCTCTCTCTCTCTCTCTCTCTCTATATATATATATATATATATATGTTCAAACCAGTATCCTTGCATTTTTAAATTCCTTAAAGAACTTTTTGTGCACAGGAACTCATTGACGAATGAAAATATGCAAGTCGAACTACTTGATGGGCAATACAATTAAATTCGGTCTAAGATTGTGCAGATATTCTGGTCACATTTTAAGAGTGCTACAGCGTTCTTAGTTGCTCTTAAATAATATTAATAAGAAATATCCCAATAAATCATTATCACAGACAAAAATCCAAACAATGCTCAATTTCATTTTTAATGATAAATATTTTCATAAAACGTATACATCAAATCATGCGAAATTCATTTGTACCACAAATATTTTTTGGAGTAACTGTCAGTAATAAAAATTAAAATAGATATCTAGACTGGATTATCATTCCTACTGACTACAACTTACAGTTAGTATGCAACAAATGCATTCCCATTTTATATACAATCGAGTACAAACGCGAATGCGCTCCACATTATGCAATCGTCCATTTTCCGTCCACTTATTTGCATAATGTAAACATAAATCTTTACTTAACTGCAAAGATGCAAGATAACGACACATGTGGAATCGGGATAATTACCGGAATACTACCACAACTGCGAATAAAGTAAAATAAAAACGCGTTCAAAAAGCGTAGTGTAGAAAATTGGGAAAATAAATTATCGTTTCAATTTTAAAAATGTGTAGTTGTTTTACAAAAGTGTCGTAATCAGCAATTGAATCACAAAATGAACCCGTAAATATATTCGGTATTATTATTTCTGACACATGACTGATTGAAAATAAATTACTATGCATCAGCATTAGTATTGAGGATCCAAACAATATACCCTGCATGTTTCTTTACATAGGTAGATAGTAATACATGCAACGGATAGTCCACTTTTAAAGTGAACAATACCAGAGTTGAAGGTCTACGTTCGAATACACTATTTTTCTGTGAAATCAGAAAAACAAATACTATAGTTTATTTCTCAGACATAGCAATATGCATATTAAATTTAGATAGACTTTATTTTACCATCCAGATGCACTTCTACAAGTGCTACATGAGCACTCCTTAATAATTATTTATGTCATCTAATTCAATTCACTCTTTGATTCTTTCGTAACTTATAAAAGATTTATTATCCATCAGCAATAAATCTTCGAGTTTTTACATACATTGCAAAGCAAGAATTTTCCATTTTTTATGCTTGTAGTAGCGTATTTTAAATTTCGTCTGAAATGATAGTGATTTTGAAATCACATATAAAATTTGAAATAAAGAATGATTAAGAACTGCTCTTTTTAATATTTTATAAATTTACACTTTAATACTTTTAAAATTCATTGCAAAAAAAAAATATATATATATATATATATATATATATATTGAAATTGAAAATGATATACTGCCGTCACGAAAGGATCAGTAACTCTTTAAGGATGACAGAGACGAATTTTTTGTAGTTTCAAAATCTGCAGTCATATTTGCAAAAAATGCATAGTTTCGTTACCAATGAATGAGGAAAATCCTTTTTTAACGAGATCAGGCCTTTAAAAATAAAAGATTCAATTTTTCTTTTCAAAGTGCCTGCAACTTTTTTCAATTTGATGTTCTTTTTATTTTGATGACATATTCTGCAATAAAGCTTCTTGAAACAAAGATATATGTAATTTTGCTCAAAACATCTCTTACATCGTTAAAAGGTTATATTAGTGCCACTACTTTAAGTTATAATTAATTAAACCAAAAGTTCATTAAGTTTCTTGTTGAATAAGTTGTAATAGTAACCTCATTTAAGTCTAGATTTTAACATCATGTACATTGAAAGGAAGAAGAAAGGACGTATCACACAGACACAAGGGAAACCTTGTAGAAAGGTCGTCACAGAACATGCTACCATTATCTCTGTATTCTACGGTAATTACTGGGGTTGCATTATTCACGAGAGACTATTGAGTATTATTATAATTCGCAGACGATTTGTATTATAAACGTACCTCCAACGCGACTCATACTTTTGCCTATAAATAAAAAGATGCAAACAAATTATTGATAGTGATTGTTTACACTTTTATTTCGAATATTTTATTACGTCATTAGGGAATATTAATACGCCAAGTGGTGAATATAAATGAAAAAAAAAAGATACAGGTGGTCTTTGAATGGTAAACAAAAATGCATGCGGTGATTCATTCCATGATTTTAAGCAGAAAAATTCTGCACCAAAATTTGATCTCATTTCTATAATTTAATTAGATATATAGTGAATTATTTTTCGTTGACCTTTGCGGCCTATTTAAATGCATTGCTATGAGGGGTAGTCCTCAAACATTTGATGTGGTATTGATTTGGCCCTTTATGTAAGTGCATTTGAAAAGTCCGCTAGGGTCAACTAAAAATAATTCGCCATAATTAAACTGTCAATCGGATCAAATTTTTACGATATTGTGTAAAGAATCACCCTCTGTATGTACATATTAACTCTCAAGTATTTGAAACAATTATGAAATAATTTATATTTTTTTCTTTATTTACTCGACAACTTTGCATCAAGTTACATCACTTCACTTCAATTATAAAGAGTTCTACTTTCTCTTTCTTTAGCTCTATAACCATTACATCCACGGCGTAACTCAAACAACATCGAAATAAAGGGTTAAAGGCTTTTCTGCTTGAGAGTTAAATATCCTGTTATTAACTGAATTTAATAAAATTCGTTTTTTCACACCTTTGTTAACAACGAATAAGATCAGTTTGGCGTTTCATAATGAGTAATGTATATTCTCTAAATTTCACGTTAAAATGGTAATTATTTCTTTTAATTCCTATGTCAATGAAATAAAATTAAGAGGTCGAAGAGATACTTACTCGCCCTTGTTGGGATGATGACGCACGACGTGAATGATACGACCCGGGGGATAAAGAGGCCTGTGTAAAGTTAAGGCGATGCTGGAGTCACTGGGCACCACCGTCTGCGATCGTGCTAGATCCTTATCTCTTTGGTATTCGCTGATGCAGCCCCCAGCTTCGAGATTTGCTACGGATGTTGGGGTCGACCCGCAACCGCAGCACATTACCGAACACGTTATTGTTTTCCACTGAACACAAAACGTAATATTACTTTTAATATTTAGAACTCTGTACATACGTCAGGTAAACAATCGATTTCTATCATATATTAATTTTAATTGTACGCAATTTCCATTCATCTATTCGTCGTAAATCCAGCATAACTACCTTAGGATCAACACTCCTTTTGATAGCGTTGATAAGATCAGCCCTAAGGCTCTCCATTTGTCGAAGTCCTATCCTCGGCACCACATCTTTACCGACGACAACGGAAGTAATAAATTCTTGAGTGTATTGTTGAGCCGGCATACTCAGGAGACCGCCGGGTGGTGCATAAGAAAAGCAAATCAGGTCCGGGTATTCTTGCTTAAGTAAAATAGCCAATATCGCAGCTGTACCTGCGCCCAACGAGTGACCAACCAGCGTCAACCCGAACTGGTGCGTTCCTCTAGAAGGATCCTATATATGGGGGTGACAATCGATACACTCATATGTCGAAATTTGTTTTTTCTTTTTAGTCGTAAAATATGTCAATAGATCATTAATGTTGTAATTTGCCATTGGATGCATATTTAATTTAAAACATCCTAAATGTTTATGTGTCATTTGTCATTTTCTTATTTCTTTTTAACTGTATATCAGAGAACTTTTCATCGACTGGAAAATACGCTGTTTTATTAATTACGTTGTTTATGGACAATTTAATTTTTATTAAAAAGAAAATATAAAAATGTCATAAATCTACCTTTGATAATGCTTTCTTTATAATTGCTTCTTCGTCGAGTTTTTTACGAATGTATTCTGCTGCTTGGACCATTCCCTTGTGGCCCAACCAATCATCCCTCGGCGGGGAAAGTGGTAACACTTCACCCTCCGCATTTAAGTCCGTCATCACGTCTTTCATGCTAAGGGTGCCACGAATACTCACGACCACCTGTAAACCAGATTTCATATGAAAATATTTAATATTTTTAAACAATTTCAAATGAATTCAAATATTTTTCATCTACAACGATTTTCAAAAAAATATTTAAAACAAAATCAATATTCAGAATAGCTCCATTACATAATGCCCCTTTCAAATTCCCCCTTACATAAATGTATACGAGAATACGTGTCTAATGGAAGCTTTTCTAGATTTTCCGAAGCTACTTGATTATTTCACTTAGGTACCTTTTGTTTCGAGTAATCGAGAGCAACGAAGAACGGCGTTTCACCGAAGTCGACGTGAAACGTCGCGTAAACAACCTCGACTTCGCCAACTTCGACCATTTTCCTTAAGGCAGCATAATTGCATTGGCAACAATTGTCCTCGATAATGATAGCATCATCCTTCGGTCGACCGCAAGGAAAACAGCCACATCTTAACCTGGTAAGATATTTTAAAATGATAGTTTTGTTAAAATACGTCGGTTAAACGAAATGGTGGTAAAGATTAAGAATAACTGGTCATAGCAACGGGTCGATGATAACGACGACGATGATGATCACCGTGAAGATGAAGTCATTGACCACAAATTCAGGATGCCATTATCAACAATAAAACTATGTTGTCGATGTCGATAAAAACATGGCAAGAATGATGATAATGAATAACCCTAAAAAGGAATACTTATACTATCGCAATTAAAAAGAAATGATGACAATATCGAAACTTAGATTAACATAAGCATTCGGACATATTCCTTATTAAGAAAATGAATCTCTGTTGTTATCCATTTTATATCATTATGAAATAAATTTTGACTTTTCAATCCTTTTTTTTTTTTTTACTAGGACATTAATCGACAGTCAAAAGTAGTAATCAAGATCAAGAACAAGACCCGAACGTCCTATTCTCATTCTTAACATCTTAGATTCAGTATCGCCAGGGTTCACTTGATTAATTTAGAAAAAATAAAAAGTCAAGGTCACACTGAATATTAACAATATATTCATGATTGGTCATGATTGGTCAAAATAAGAAACTTGACGTCAATATTATAGTAGATATTAAATTACAGAACTTAGGTTTAGATCGAGTCGGTATTGTTCTTATACTCGCATTATTTTTTTCGAATTTTTCAAAACAAAATTTATCGTAACAATTGTGGTTACGATTTTGTTTATGATCTGTGTATATATATATATATATATATATATATATATATATGCTTGCCTTGGCCTTGATCCCCATCTTGGTATTGGTCTTGCAAAACGGAGTCCAAGATAGTAAAACCGACAGTTGCATTCCCCATTACTATTGTAACGAAGTTACTTGTTTTCGTTTTTTTTTTTCCGAGAATTCCCCGCTCGACAAGCGCCTCGGCAAAGCGCGTATTGTTTGCCGTAACCAAGGCAACGAATACGCGATTCCAAGAAATCCCCGCTCGACAAGCTCCCCGTTTAGCATACAGCTGGGAGCCGGCGCGCGCATTGTTTGCCCGTAACCAAGGCAACGCATACCGATGGGGGGGCGATGCGCACCAGCGTCCCGCGCCGTTTTGACGGGTATAAAAGGCGGGTACCGAGCCATAAGAGCCAGACTTGCCAGATAGGCCAACTCTGGCAAGCCTGATAAGAGCTCAGAGTTCCCAGCCCGTGTCGCGCGGGCTGACCTCTCCTCTCCTTCCTTCCTGGTGCAGTGTCGCGCTGCATCTCCTTGGCCAGCGGGTTGTGTCGCGCACCCGACTGGAGATTCTCTCCGCAAGGACCTAACTGCGGGTTTATAGC